>LJIJ01001307.1:0-49273 GCA_001718145.1 Orchesella cincta
CCTTAAAAAACAATTCACTGCAAGCATTATGGAGAATCGCTTAGGGCCAAGCCACAGTGACATGGCCTACCTGCCTGCAACGTAGAAGTAGCCGCCCGTTTGGAGCACATAACCATACCTATGGCTATTACCATAGGTGGTTATTTAGACTAATTAACAGTTTGTAGGTGACGCATCCTAGTAGGTGACATTAGCACCGTTGTCTTACTGCAACCGGAAACTTTTATTGAATGGTTAAACTTACAAAATCATTTACAATGATGAGGTATGTAGAATGTATAAATTTTGACTTTGAGCTAAATTTTTGACAGTTTTTGGCAGGCGGAATTGTTAACAAAAGGGTGTTTAGTGTGTATTTTATTTAAAAAGTGATAAACGGTCTTGTGGAAAAAATCCTTTTTGGAGTTGGGCGACTCTATTGTTTAATGCCCATCATTGTAGATATAATTTAGAAAACGTGAAATTCACGTTGTTTAATCGTGGCTGGAATAAATTATGTATTCTAGTCTCTTTTTTTGGTATAATCAAAGTTGAGTTTTAACACAAAAAATTGCATTTGATTTTGATCTCATTGTAGACAGTCTAGTATTGTTCACGTTTCCCGTGGGTTCGTTGTTGGTAATAGGCAAAGTGAATAATTGTAGTCAGCCATCGTTATTTATTATTTTGCGTTGCTGACGGGTGATAGAATAGCAAAAGCGTCTTAATGTGTGCTTGAACAATTGATATTGCTTGACGTCATTCATCATCCTTCTTAATTGGTACATGCCTCTAGCATATTTTTGATGAACATCTTATATATAAATAAATATAGCTTAATTTGATTACAATGATTGATGACACGAAACCATAATTAGCAGGTACAAATAATTACTACAATTTTCATAATCTTTCCATTGTTGACAAAAGTTTGAAACGCCGTCAACAATTCCCAGACATTTAAGCATTTTTTAAAGCATTAAACTGTCACGTTGTATTGCATCCATTGTTGTTTCCACACATGAGCTACCATGCAATTTGCAGCTTTTACGTTTGTTGATACGCAGCCTGCAATTGGATTCCACGAATATTGCAGATGTGGGTAATAACGAGATGTAATCGCTCCACGTAATCACTCATAGCTCATCCTGTTTCTGGGTTGAGTTATAGGAGATGGGTGACTCGCTTGAGGTTAGGAAACCAATGGGAAACAAAGAAAATCCTATGTCTTTCCTCCTTTTCTGTGGATACATAAAGAATTTTCCCTGACAAAGATACAAATGGAAATCGTAATTTTGCAGTACTATAAGTCTTGTTGTCATTGCTTCACAGTAAACAGTTTGTGATAGTAGCAGAAATTTCACTCCCAAACGGTTAATCCGCTCCCAACTTTATTTTTAGCATTATGCAACAATCTGTGGTAGCGAAAATAGGAGTTAAGTCGATTCTAAACGCACCAACACCTGATAAAAAGGGTGTGTCGCAGAGCCTATTATGGTAAGAAAATATTAAAAGAAATATTCTCGAAACTGATTGTAATTTCTAGTTTTAATACCTACTTTTGTAAGAAACCGCGTCGTCAAATTGTGCTCTATGTCGAAATCACGGGCAGGTCGTTCGAAGTAAAGCTCACAAACGGTATTGTCCTGGAAAGAATGTAGCTGTAAAAAGTGCACTGTGACTACAGATCGTCGTAAAGCAGTGGCTTCACAGGTTTAATATAAAAAAAGGAATTGCTATTATGATATATAAATATTTACGTTAGCAAATAAAAAATCACTTATAGATTGCAGCACGAAGAGCAAAAATTCAAGACCTGGAAAGGGACAAAGAACTTGCCGAAACGGCGCAAAGTCCGAACAAACAAATCCAAAACGTAAATTGTGTAACTACTGTTCATAACAACCCCATAAATCTCAATGAGCAGCAACAAATGAAACCAAGTCTTGCAACTGTCCCTCATGGATTCAATAGTTCGCACATTTATTCAATTTCTCTTCACAATTTTTTTCTTATTTTCTACCTAAAAGTTACCAGCATGTTAACAAAAAATTTGAAATACGTTTGTGACCGAAAAGTTTGATATTTTAGGATTTATTGGGATGCACACAAGTGATGTCGGTGTTATGTACGCAAGGGACTACCTTGCACAAAGACGTTTGTATGACATTCAAGGAACTATTATGAAGGCAGCTTCATACATAATTCATTGTAATTTTCTTTAATTTTATTAACAATTTTGAGAATTAAAGCACTACACTTTTTTCATCATGTTTCTAGCTCAATATCTAAGACACTACCAGGCTCAAGGAAGTTCAGGTTCGCTTTCCGAAAACCTTTATTCACCTTGAAAAGAGTAGCAAACAAATCAAAAGTAGGTTTACAACGTTCCAGCAGTTCGAAATGAATTTTGTCGTAATTCCATTACTTCGTTTAAAAATAATAGACCAACTTGTATCATATATAACAGGAATGGAAATATGAATATAATAAAAATGGTGATTGGGAAATTTATTAATAATTCAATTTCAATTTAAAATAATAAAAAACTAAAATACTGCAATTTATTATATTATGTGCTCTATTTTAACACGAGAAATAATAAATTGAAATAGTTTCATGACACTTCGAACTCATCTCTAAATTCCTCAGAGTGCAAGATTTTGACCTTGAATGCAATATAAAAATCAAGCAAAGTTGTATAAAGTCAGTGACCAATTCTTAGCATGAAATGATTTGATATTTCTTGTTTTAAACACGACTTACCTGAGTTATGGCCATATTAGGTACGTTCCTAACCACCTGCTCAAGACCATCATCCTCCTTTTGTGCTGCATACAAACGACGATCAAATGGATAGTTCATAGGTCTAGCATCGGGATATTTCTCCCAAATATTCCACACATTATATAAGCTTGCTGACAACTTTGAGTCATATTTGAACTCAATTGCTTTACACTGCTTTCATCATCATTAGTTATCATTGCAAATAGATACATTTCTAAACCCTCTTTGGTGCCCTTGGGAATAAGCAAATGCTGCGGCCATCCACAACCGCAGAATGGCATGGAAGATTCATTAGGCAGCCTCAAAATGACCAGACTTGTTGAGTAATCGATTGTCAACTGAGTTTCTGTTGATTTCCGACGAACAATATTTATTCCCATTTTAACTGGAAATAAAAATCAGTTATTGGCTATGTTAAACAATTTAGATTTTTATCAACAGAAAGTTTAATTAAAAACGACACTCACGGGAAATTGTGAAAGTATCCATGATGAACATTAAATCCCTCTGTTCTTCAACATTGTAAAGTCTTCCATTTAAATCATGCTTCGGCCCAAGGAATAATCTCACTGTGGCTGTGTTTATTTCATGAGCATATTCATCCTTTTGCTGAAAAAATATGAAAATTAATCTTACAACAAATATCATTAAGTCAATTCAATGGGACATAATTCATTATGGGCATTTTACAATTTTGATTTCATATTCAAACTCTTGGTGGTCAAGATGCTGGTGGCAGACAAATAGTGTCCTTGCATAAAGGATCGAGTAAAATCCAAACCCCTGGCAACATTGTAGCGCTTGTATCGCCAAAATGTGTGCAACACGTTGGTGGGTGAATTTCTAGCCCGAATGGTTAACTCAAGAAGCTTGATGCCTGGCACCAGTAGCGGCCAATCACCCTCAAGTTTTAGAACAATCGCAATCAATATATATAACATATTTTTAAAATACAAATATGTCTAAATTATCCATACCTGGTTAAGCATATAGGGTTCTAAGCGGTTTTTTATGCCGTTTAAAAATGCTATCAATGGATGTATGGAATGGGTAAAACATTATATCACGCATGGAAGTTGCATCTTCCTCCATAACGCCTAATTTTAAAAAACAAATTAATTCCTATAACATTAACAAGTACCCAAAATAAACCGTTATAAAATCTTACCCGGAACTGTTGAAACTTCTATTTGTGGATCGGTGTTCGATGCTAAACCAATAATATGATGGCCAGTGTTATGAACCCCGTTGTAACCATAGTATTCAGGATTAACTGAAAAGATATTAGCTTGAACGGTATTTCCTAAAAGATCGATTCCCTCAACATTCCTTAGGTAAACTGAACGGCCGCATTCCTTTTTGAGTGAAATGATGCATATTATATTATAAAAATGTTAGACAAACACTTCCGTATTAAGAACTGTTTGTTTGCTCTAATTACATCTTTCAAAATATCGTTGGAAACTCCGTCAATAATTCTGCTTAACTGTATTGACCTATTTCTGGCACTTACAAAGTAGGTGGAGCCCATTGTTGTGGTAACTGTGACATCCTGATTAATGTAAATCATTTTAAACATAATTCAATATTTTATATTTAAAAAATTGTTTTACTTTGTACCGAAAACAGGCACACGGCTGGTCTAGTAACTGTAGTTTCTTCCAGAATTTGAATCAAAACCAAAATGGGGACTGTATCGCGAATAGGAAATAATGCTTCCGGACGCAAGTCGTGAGCTGATGTACAGGAGGTCAAACCAAACGCTCAGCCGTTCTGCATGAAACCTTCAAGTTGGTAGGGTTTTTTCTTTAAAATTTACATTCATTTCTAACTCTGAAAGGACTAAATTCACTAACGAAATTAAGAACCGCTACCGAGCTACATTATTGTAGGTGAAAGAAATGAACAGCTCGCCTAAAATAATAAATGGTTTTGAAACTTTGTTGTATATAATTTTTTTTTTACTTATTCGAAGATTAATAAATGCTTGAAATTTTTTACTATACCTTCCCTCCTGGTCTGGTTTACCACTCTTCAACATTAATAGGGTAGCTTAAATTGCCAGTACAAGTGATGAGAATCGCCAGCACATCCTCTCGCCATACAAGCAAATTTTTCTCGGCCCATCTATCCCGACCACGCTTCCATGACTCTGACACATTGCTATATATTTTTTGAAATATTTAATGTATGCATTTTCAATGTTACAAGAAGATGGATACACACTGCGCAAATACTATTATTTACATCAGGGTTTTTAGAGTTTAGAGCATGTAATTAGTTTTAAAATGTTTAGGACTTTCTTTTTGGGATGAACAATATCGGCAATAATTTCAGTTAAATGGGTTTCCTTAGTCCTTGTAATCCCTCACGTGAAATGCGACGGCCAATATACTGCTTGAAACACATACTATCGGATTGATTCAATGAGTGGTACGAAGTTGCAGCTGCCATTTGCAGACAACCATTTGCATCCCGTTGCTCTGATAATTCATAAGAATTTGAAATCTACACAATGTTATCATTACGTTTATGTTATGGTGTGCAATGTTTTACCCGTTAAAAGTTTCTTGAGCCAGAGACATTGCCACTCATGTGACTGAGGCGTTCATCCCAACAAAGAATGCTTGGTTTGGGAACATTCCTGTGAGACAGTTTGAAAAAATCACAGCCAGTTTCATAGTCATGAGCCCTCGGCAAAACTATTTAACGCGGTAAACATGTGCACACACCATAAACATAAGTAATTGATAACATTGTTGTAGATACTTCAAATATCTTATGAATTATCAGAGGCAACGTGGATGCAAAATGGATTGTCTTGCAAATGGCAGCTGCACTTCAGTGACCACATGAGAATCAAATCCGATGTTATGTGGTTTCAGCAGTATTATCGGCGTCATCAACGGACGGGTTACAAGGACTAAAGGAAACCCATTTACTGAAATTATGCCGATATTTTCAATCCAAAAAGAAGTCCTAAACATTTTAAAACTGAATTACAGCTTCTACTCATAAAAACCCTGATGCTAAATAATAATATTTGCGCAGGTGTTGTATCCTTTCTCTGTACATTGAAACATGCATACATTAAATATCTCAAAAAATACCTTATCAGCAATGTGTCAAGAGTCGATGGAAAAGCGTGGGTCGGGAATAATGGGCCAGAAATTGCTTTGGATATTGGCGAGAGGAATGTGCTGTACGGCGATTCTCATTCACTTTATTACTGTATTTACAGGCTACCTATTAATGGTGAACAGTGCAGGTAAACCAGACAGAGGAGGTATAGTAAAAAATTTCAATGCAACTTTAATTATTACTTCATAATTTATATACAACAATTAAAACTCAATTTATTTTAGCAGCGAGGCTGTCTCTATTTCTTTCACACAATATCATAGCTCGGTACGACTTCTGTAATTTCGCCTTAGTAGTTAATCCTTTCACGAGTTAGAAGTGAAATGTAAATTTAAAAGAAAAAAACCCTACCAACTTGAAGGTTCATGCCGAACGGCGGGAGCGTGGTTTGCCTCTGTACAGCTCCAGACTTTCCGTCCCGGAAGCATTATTCCATCTCGGATACAGTCCCCATTTGTTTGATTCAATCCTACTGGGAAGGAACACACCAGTCACTAGACAAGGCCCGGTGGCCTGTTTCAGGCTACAAAGTAACCACAATTTTTTTAATCATAAAAATATTGAATTATGTTTACAAATGAATTTACATTAATCAGGATGTCACAGTTACCACAACCAATCGGCTCCACTATTTGTAAGTGCCAAGAAATAGGTCCCAATACAGTTAAGCAGAATTCACTTGACGGGTTTCCAAGGATATTTTGAAAGATGTAATTAGAGCAAACAATCAGCCTTCTTAAAAATGGAAGTATTTGTCTAAAGTTGCATAATTTATAATATGCATAATTTCACGCAAAAAGGAATTGTGCGTTCGTTTACCTTAGGCAATGATGAGGCGAATCGATCTCTTAGGAAATACTTGTTCAAGATAATATCTTTTCAGTTTAATCCTGATACTATGGTTACAACGGGGGGATTCATAACCTGGCCATCATATTATTGGATTTTAGCATCGAAACCAATCCAACTAATAGAAGTTTCAACGTTCCGGCGTTAGATTGTGTATGGTTTATTTTGGGGGTTAATGATGTTATTAGGAATTGCATTTTTTTAAAACTTAGGCGCCATGGAAGAAGATGCAACTTCCATCGCGTAAGATATAATGTTTACCCATTCCATACATCCATTGATAGCAGTTTATAAACGAGCATTAAAAACCGTTAAACACCTATATGCTTTAACCGGTATGGATAATTTAGACTATTTTGTATTTATAAACAATATGTTTATATAATGATTGCGATTGTTCTAAAAACTTGAGCGTAGATTGCCGCTACTGTGCCAGGCCATCAGCTTCTTGAGTTAACATTCGGGCCTAGAAATCACCCACCAACGTGTTGCACCACATTTTGGCGATCAAAGCGCTTTCAATGTTTGCCAGGGGTGTGGAACTTTTCTCGATCCTTTATGCAAGGACCACTATTTGTCTCGCACCAAGCATCTTGACCACAGAGTTGAATAGAAATCAAAATTCTAAAATGCCCATATGAATTATGTCCCAATTGAATTGACTTAATGATGTTTGTTTGTAAGATTAATTTTCATATTTTTTACAGCAAAAAAGGATTGAATATGCTTCATGAAATAAACCAGCACAGTGAGATTATTCCTTGGGCCGAGCATGATTTTAAATGGAGATTTACAATGTTGAAGAACAGAGCCGGATTAATGTTCATCATGGATACTCACAATTTCGTGAGTGATCGTTTTTAATTAACTATTCTGTTGAAAAATCTAAATTGATTTACATAAGCCATAACTGATTTATCTTTCCAGTTAAAATTGGGATAAATATTGTTTTCGTCGTAACAATCAAAGAAACTCAGTGACAATCGATTACTCAACAAGTTTCGGTCATTTTTGACGGCTGCTTGAATTCTTCCATGCATCTGCGGTTGTTGGATGGCCGCAATCATTTGCTAGTTCCCAAGCGGCACCCAAGAGGGGTTTAGAAATGTATCTATTTGCAATGATAACAATAATGATGATGAAAGCAGCTGTAAAGCAATTGAGTTCAAAATATGACTCAAAGTTGGTTACAGCAAGCTTATAATAATGTGTGGAATATTTGGGGAGACAATATCCCATGCTAGACCTACATGAACTATCCATTTGATCGTCAGGTTTGTATCGCAGCTCAAAAGGAGCGAAGATAGGTCTTGAGCAAGGTGGATTGGAGTACCTAATATGACGCCAAACTCACGGTAAGTCGTTCGTTACTTAAAACAGGACATATCAAATCATTTCATGCCTAAGAATTGGAGTCACTGACTTTATACAACTTCTGTTGATTTTATATTGCATTTCAAGGTCAAAATCTTTGCACTCTGAGGAATTTAGAGATGAGTTCGAAGTATAAATGTCATGAAACTATTTCAATTTATTATTTCTCGTGTTAAAATAGAGCACATAATATAATAAATTGCGAGTATTATTTAGTTTTATTATTTTAAATTGAAATTGAATTATTTAAATAAATTTCCCAATCACAATTTTTATTATATTCATATTTCCATTCCTGTTATATATGTAACAAGTTGGTCTATTATTTTTAAACGAAGTAATGGAATTACGACAAAATTATTTCGAACTGCTGGAACGTTGTAACCTACTTTTGACTTTGTTTGCTACTCTTTTCAAGGGGAATAAAGGTTTTCGGAAAGCGAACCTGACTTCCTTGAGCCTGGTAGTGTCTTAAATATTGAGCTAGAACACGATGAAAAAGTGTAGTGGTGTTTTAATTCTCAAAATTGTCATTAAAGTTAAAGAAATTACAATGATTATGTATGAAGCTGCCTTCACAATAGTTTCCTTGAATGTCATTACAAACGTCTTGTGCAAGGTAGTCCATGCATACATAACACCGGACATCACTTGTGTGATCCCCATAAATCCTAAAATATCAACTTTTCGGTCACAAACGTACTTCAAATTTTTATGTTAACATGCTGCTCCACTATTTTAGGTAGAAAATAAGAAAAAAATTGTGAGAGAAAATTGAATAAATGTGCGAACTATTGAATCCATGAGGGAACAGTTGCAAGACTTGGTTTCATTTTGTTGCTGCTCATTGAGATTTATGGGGTTGTATGACAGTAGTTACACAATTTACGTTTTGGATTTGTTTGTTCGGACTTTGCGCCGTTTCGGCAAGTTCTTTGTCCTTTCCAGGTCTTGAATTTTTGCTCTTCGTGCTGCAATCTATAAGTGATTTTTTATTTGCTAACGTAAATATTTATATATTCATAATAGCAATTCCTTTTTTATATTATAACCTGTGAAGCCACTGCTTTACGACGATCTGTAGTCACAGTGCACTTTTTACAGCTACATTCTTTCCAGGGACAATACCGTTTGTGAGCTTTACTTCGAACGACCTGCCCGTGATTTCGACATAGAGCACAATTTGGACGACGCGGTTTCTTACAAAAAGTAGGCATTAAAACTAGAAATTACAATCAGTTTCGAGGAATATTTCTTTCAATATTTCTTACCATAAATAGGCTCTGCGACACACCCTTTTTATCAGGTGTTGTTGCGTTTAGAATCGACTTAACTCCTACTTTCGCTACCACTGACTGCTGCATATTGCTTAAAATTAAGTTGGGAGCAGATTAACCGTTTGGGAGTGAAATTTTCTGCTACTATCACAAACTGTTTACTGTGGAGCAATGACAACAAGACTTATAGTACTGCAAAATTACGATTTCCATTTGTATCTTTGTCAGGGGAAAATTCTTTATGTATCCACAGAAAAGGAGGAAAGACATAGGATTTTCTTTGTTTCCACATTGGTTTCCTAACCTCAAGCGAGTCACCCATCTCCTATAACTCAACCCAGAAACAGGATGAGCTAGGAGTGATTATGTCGAGCGATTACATCTCGTTATTGCCCACATCTGCAATGTTCGTGGAATCCAATTGCAGGCTGCGTATCAACAGCTGCGTAACGTAAAAGCTGCAAATTGCACGGTAGCTCATGTGTGGAAACAACAATGGATGCAATGCAACGTGACTGTTTAATGCTTTAAAAAATGCTTAAATGTCTGGGAATTGTTGACGGTCGTTTCAACTTTTGTCAACAATGGAAAGATTATGAAAATTGTAGTAATTATTTGTACCTGCTAATTATGGTTTCATGTCATCAATCAATGTAATTAAGTTATTTTTATGTATATATAAGATGTTTATCAAAGATATGCTATTGACATGTACCAATAAAGAAGGATGATGAATGACGTCAAGCAATCTTAATTGTTCAAGTACACATTAAGACGCTTTTGCTATTCTCTCACCCATCAGCAACGCAAAATAATAAATAACGATGGCTGACCTACAATTATTCACTTTGCCTATCACCAACAATGAACCCACGGGAAACGTGAAACAATACTAGACTGCCTACAATGAGATAAAAATCAAATGCAATTTTTTGTGCTAAAACTCAACTTTAGTTATACCAAAAAAAGAGACTAGAATACATAATTTATTCAGCCACGATTAAACAACGTGAATTTCACGTTTTCTAAATTATATCTACAATGATGGGCATTAAACAATAGAGTCGCCCAACTCCAAAAAGGATTTTTCGCCAAGACCGTTTATCACTTTTTAAATAAAATACACACTAAAACACCCTTTTGCTAACAATTCCGCCTGCTGTCAAAAACTGTCAAAAATTTAGCTCAAAGTCAAAATTTATTCATTCTAATACCTCATCATTGTAAATGATTTTGTAAGTTTAACCATTCAATAAAAGTTTCCGGTTGCAGTAAGACA
The DNA here is from genome assembly GCA_001718145.1 of Orchesella cincta. Classification (NCBI taxonomy): domain Eukaryota; kingdom Metazoa; phylum Arthropoda; class Collembola; order Entomobryomorpha; family Orchesellidae; genus Orchesella; species Orchesella cincta. The sequence continues at coordinate 10,687 of LJIJ01001307.1, forward strand.
ACGGTGCTAATGTCACCTACTAGGATGCGTCACCTACAAACTGTTAATTAGTCTAAATAACCACCTATGGTAATAGCCATAGGTATGGTTATGTGCTCCAAACGGGCGGCTACTTCTACGTTGCAGGCAGGTAGGCCATGTCACTGTGGGCTCTGGCCCTAAGGCGAATTCTCATAATGCTTGCAGATGAAGATATGGGCTTTTTAAGGCAAGCCAAGCCATTTTTGTTGCTAGATATGATAGCATATAATATTTATTTAGTTACATTTGCAACCAACCTTCGCTCCAGGTGCTGCGGAAATTACGTCAATATTTATGGTTCAACGAGTCATTTGTGAAAACCAATGCGTAGAATGACTTGTTGGTATGCTACACAAGCAGTTGTTGTTTCATTTTTTTCTTCATTACGAAATTAGCAACATGGCATTCGTATTATTACTGATGTCTATATTTTCTTCCAACTTGTCATTAATTCTATTAGTATATGAATTTCGGCATCATGTATCATGGTATCAAAAAATCTTCAATGAATGCTCATAATAATAATAATTAATGGAAAGTTGGAGCTTCTAACAAGAATATGCACGATTCGTTCTAATGTTCACTCGGAAAATTTTCCTACTGGCAAAACGTGATGCATTTTAAAACTAAAACTACACAAGCCCTAAAGAGAGCGCAAAATGGCAGACAGACGGAAAACTCAGTAAAACTTGTTGAATGCATTCAGCTACAATTAAAACCGACTAGACTACCATACAATTACTAGCTCAGAATATATGAGTGGATGTAAATACTAATCTATAGTCTGAATCAAAATTGACTCCAGTGTATGCTAAGTTGTATACCAGTAGACCGAAAATGAAATTTAAGGCTGTGTGAAATATTAGGAATGCTCCTTGAATAACAACAAACGTCATGACATTAAATCCAAAAGAATTCCTCAACTTTCCTCGAAATTCTTTTAAAGCTCAAACTTCATGGAAGTTTCCAGCCATTCGTCTGCTGACCGCTTTGAGAGTAAACGAAATAATAAGTTACAAGAAATAATGCCTTTCAAAAATCCTAGAATGCCCCAGTATTTAACTGCGGGTGCAGGTACAGAATTTGTTAAGCTTATCGACAGTTTATTCAAATTACGTAGTAGTTTTCCCTATTATTCTCCAGTTGCTGTTGGGGCGTTTAATTTTGGAAACGCTCTAGGATGGTCTTCGACAGGGCTTGAGTCTCTCAAATCAAGCCACCTCTTTTCCTCCCTATCATCAAGCCAAATTTCATGGATAGCTTCTTTAGTTACGGTATACTTAAACAAGTGGGAATGCATTAGTTTGTTTTACTTTATACGTAAATTTTACTATCAAAATTCCTTAATCATTAATCAGATTGGTGCAGTTTTTGGGTCAACTGTTGGAGGGTTTTTAATCGGAAAGATTTGGAAGGTGCCGCTCCTTCTCAATTTCCTCAATTATCTTAACAGTTGGATGGATTGTAATGGCAGTTGCAATGCGTATTGAAATGTTGTACGCCGGAAGGTTTCTAACGGGATTTGGTTCTGGAATGACGTTGCTCACTGCTTCATTTTATTTAACCGAAATTTCTCATCCCGAAATCAGAGGGCGGATAAGCACAACATTTCCTGTTGTGTGTGGCTTTGGAGTTCTTTTCACGTAATTTACACATATTTGGAAAATCTCCCCTTAAGTAACTATTTTCAGATGTATGTAAAGTTCCATTTTTATTTATTAGGTACTTGGTTGGATACTTTTTGCCGTATAATTTACATGCTGCAATTTGTGGACTAGTTCCAATCATATTTTTTGTGCTTACCTGGATTATCCCAGAATCCCCTGGTATCTTATTCAAGTAGGTGCTAAGGAGAGAGCAGTCACTTGTCTGTGTTATTTAAGTGGCTCCGATAAGAACAATCCTCCGGAAGAAATAATTACTGCAATTTCTCAGGTACTTAACTTCCTTAAATCTGCATCTAATCAATGTGCACTTATTCACAAAAAATATTCTTATAACTGATATTTCGTTGATTAAAAGATTGAAGCAGTTTTAAAAACGAAATCCGGTTTGAAAAACAGTTTCCGGGATTTGGTATCACTTCCAATGATTATTTCCGTGGGATTGATGCTTTTTAATCAACTTAGTGGCGGAAATATTTTCAGATTTACACCGTTTACATTTTCCAAGAGCCAGCAAGCCGTCAGGGAACTCACTGTAGCGAAGTTTTATTTGACCCCCATTCCTCCGTGGTGATTGTGGGGGTGTTTCAATTGTCGCAACTATTGCTGGCTACTCGTGTATCGACAGATTTGGCCGCAGAATTCTTCTCATTTGCTCATTAGTTACCATGTCCATTTCCGTATCAACTCTGGCTGTGTTTTTCATGGAATCTTTAGGACTCTTCCAAATCTGTCATGTAGTTGCGTGGCTTCCACTCATTTGCTTGGTGTTATACAGCAGCGCGTACTGTTTCGGTGTTTCTGGACTTGCGTATATAATCATGAGTGAAATTTTACCAACAAACATTGTTGGGCGGGGGTCCACGATCGCAACATCTTTTAGTTGGATTCTGGCGTTCTTAACAACCCGCTATTTCCTGGATGTTTATGGGCTTTTGGGTCCACCTATTACTTTTTGGACGTTGGGGGGAATTTGTTTGGCTGGAGCAATTTTTACCTTTGTTTTTGTACCAGAAACGGCAAGGAAGCAGTTGGCAGATTTTCGGTGAATTGAACTTTGCACAAAATGCGATTATTAATAAACACAGCAAAAAAATTAATTCACAATTGTTTCTCAATTACTATCAACTATTAAAACACTTGTTTCACGATTTTTTTGACATGATGATGAGTATGTTTTTTCATGCATCTTTGAATACAACCTGACTAGCACTGACATATTAGGAAGGTATGAGATGAGAACAACGTTGAAAGTGGGCTTTGTTTCTTGACTTGTTGATTTTTGCATAGGAGTAAAAAATATTAGTGAATGAGTGGGTTCGAAAACTAAAACAAGATCAACTCTCATATTTTATTTAAGCGATATTATCAATTCCTTCGGGTGGCAGGAGATAATAATAAGCATGAAAAACTAGTTGCAAGTCAAAACAACAACAAGTCGTTGCTGCTTGTATTTTAGCTGAAATGCATAACCAAAAATACTTTTTACACTTTTTACAGCTATCTGTTCATCATCTTGCCCAAAATTCGCGAGTATTCACGATTTTTATTGTTGTGACAATAATATCACAGTGCCCCGGCTTTATTTGGAATCCAATAAGTATCCCCTGGGCAATGTAAGGATGCACATTCAATCCTAGCGTGTCATATTTTATTTTAATTACCGCAAGAGAAAAATCCACATGGCATGCTTTGCATCTTTTATTTAATGCCATTTATAATAAACAAACTCCCAACCACTCAACACGTCATGCTGTTCAAAAAGCGGAACCTTGAGTATTGTATGTGCATTTTGGATGCACCAGAGTGCTGAAATTGAGCCTGCAGTAATATATGTTGGTCTGACCAAAGATTGATATATTGATTTCAGTAATTGGTAATTGGCAGGTGAACATCTCTCAACTTCTATTTATTTTATATGAGTTGGTAACAAGTCTGCCATAAAATGCAACTGCCAATTAGTTGGTGACCCCACACATCATCAGACGTCATTATATCGTACCCCAGTCCGCATCAGGTAGCAACTAATAAGAGATACCTCGAATACCTGTAATTAGCTCCGGATTGCGAGTACAAAAGTATTATTATTTCACACATCAATAAATAAGATAATCATGTGGGGTGGAGCGAATTTCAATTCGCAATGGCTGAGTTTGCGAGTAGTGGCATAATTACTTCATTACGAATAAAAATGATTTTGTTTGTATTCGTGTTGATGAAATTGCACGCAATTCTGTCAATTATTATTTCCACTCTGTGAGCAAATCACCACGGAAAGTTTAGATCCGGATATCATTAAAGTTAGGTAAAGAATTGCTTCAATGATTATGTTTTGATGCATGAATGAGGAAAAATATATATATTACATTAATTATTCCATTAAAAATAAGCTTCTGCCTTTGATGTGTCTTTGAATCTTTCATTTGTTCAGCTCTGTGTAACTTCAGCAGCTCAAATCACCCGAAGGGAAAACAGGTAGCACTGCACTGGGGCTCAAAACATTAAAATCCAACTAAGGAAGGTTGAAGAATCAGAAAATCATGCAGTCTGGTATGCTCCCAAATGAGAAGCACAACCTCAGGGCATCCGGTCATCGGCTATTTTCATCATTTCTGTTTACTTTGAGAATTATGACGTCTAGACGTCTTCTTCGTGTAATTACTAATTAAGTGATGACTTGAGCCCGTTCCAGCAGCAACAGCACCTTTTTATGCTCATAGCAAAATAACTCATTATTTTTCCATTGACTAGGTGGTTGCAATTCAAAATTGGCACATGCGTTTAGTGCATATATGAGGCAGTAGTTGCATTCTCAAATCGTGCTATCTTTCAGAGTGAGAGTTGGCAGCTATTCAATTACCTTTGATACTGGGGTGAGGATATTACCAATAATTGCAAGTGATTGACTTCAAAAAATTGTATAAATTTTCAAATGCACCGCATACCACATTTTTACCCGGATCATTTTAGCTTATAAAGAAATAAAATCCCTCAGGAGAACCACCGCTTGGTAAGAGTTATTACTAATGAACTCAAGGATTTAATTACTTAAATATTTATTGAGTTTCTTCATTCCTTTATATAATATTTAGCAAGTAACACGAATTTGATTAAATCATTACATTAGAATAAACATTATTTGACAGCTAAAACGAAACTGTTTTGTAACCCGAGATCATAATTTCATGGGGCGAAACGAGATCAAAGGACTACAATGTGATGGTCGGGATGAAGATACTTCACCGAAGTCCAAGTGTTCCAAAGAATGTAGCAATTTAGTGAAGGAACATTTGCTCCTAGAAAAAGCCAGGCGTCGGTGGAACGCAAAATGGAGAAAACTGCATAAAATACAGAGACAACATCAGCAAGCTACAAGGCGCCTAAAACGAGTAAAACTTTGTTTAAAAAGGAGCATCAATCAGTTATGTTCCAACAAAAAGAAATTGCAGGAGTCCGAACAACTTTTACAACAAGTGGAGCGTCGTCGAGAATACTCAGAGTTGCTGGTTAAAGACGCTGAGCAGCAATTGGAATATATTGAGGTGCTTGAGAACAGTGGTATGATAACTCTTGCTGAAATTGAAAAACGAATATTAAAAGCTCAGAGTCATTTTATAAAATGAAGGGTTATGTAAAATCAAAAACCATTATTTGAAAAAATAAACAGCTTATTTGAATCATTTTAGTTGATGAACGTGTTATAATACTTTAATAATATGGTGATTGACAAGTCCATGCAGTTCTGTATGCAATTAAAACTGTGTCCATCGTTGTGACAGAGGCATGCTACAAAAATCAACACCAGTAGTAATTGTTTCATGGGAAATTGTCGTATATTTCAAAGATTGCATATTTTTCTGAACAAAACGAAGCTCATCATTTGGAAAGTTGTGCATGTACATTTTTACTTAATTTCGTATAATATCATGCTTATGCAGCAATACCAAAGAAAACTGTTTTAACTGAGGAATTGTATATAGATTATTTTCTAAAGGATTTTTATGGCATGACTTTCCAACAGCGATGCAGTAAGCAGACTGGTGAAAGAAGGTGAAAAGGAGCAGGTAGTAACATTGGTTGATGATCAAGGCATGTGACTTATGAAAGAATATGAGGAAGCTTTACTGTGTATTTCAGCTTATCGTGCATCTCTTTCATTACTCCTCGCTCATTTTATTATTCGTAAACATATAATTTGTAATAGAAAATCAAGCATCCCAATTTAATGTATATGTAATGTAAATGTTCCTTTTCAAAGAGTTTCACTTCAATTTAATACAGACCAGTTTGCTCGATTATTGACAACATGAGCTTTCAATGTATTTAAAAACAGGACAGACATTATCAACTGAAGAAGTAAAATGTAACATAAATATACCATTAGTAATATAATTTTTGACCTTCCTGCAAAACATCATTACAATATTGCTTGGTTTAGATTTTTTTAGTTAATAATACTCACTATATTTTGTTTAAACACTCCATTGTCGTAACAAATATTCACAAATGCAAAAGAACATACAACAGGCGGACAAAAACTGAAACATGGTGAAAACATTTTTAAGTTCTTCCATTTGAACCATATCATGCGCAACTCCATTACTAATTGGCATTCCAGATCTGCCATTAATCCTATCCATGTTACTTCCACCCAAACCTACTTTCTGACTGGCATACGAAAAAAAATTCCAGTGTTTCTGGGAGCCTAGTTGTTTGTTGACACCTTTCAAAATTTCCAACTGGCAACGGACATCATGATTCTTTCCAAACCATGAGTAAATCCCTGTATCAACCATCCATGCAATTTGAGTCTGAACCTGGGCCCAGAAAAAGAGTTTCTTCCGAGCATACCAAAAAATCGGTTTAGTCATGAAGCTGAGATCATTCACGTTCTCATATATCGTACGATTTCCAAACGCTTCCAACGCAGGAATAAGAAACCGAAAACTGTAATCTTTCCTCGTTCCCACACTGTAAGATAGGAGTGCAAAGCGTCAGAAGTGTCACAACTGATGCTTCTCTATCCTCCACAGTTTTCTTCTGTTGACAAATTCCTCACAAGGTATTGGTTTTGATTTAGAAATGTTTTTCAAAAACTGGGGCACTTGTAGCATGGTCAAGATTACATGAACCTTTTTAAAAGTTTCAAGAAGCGGATCAAAAACGTTGAGCGGGATTTCTTTGAAACCATTGACGAATATAATGTGTTGGGCTAGTTGGGATGCTAATGAATGTTCTGATAGAATTGGCAGAGTTGATTTATTTATTTCCTTGATAGACTGCAGTGGTGATTTTGGTGGATGGAGTGGAGGGGATGATGTGAAAATTTCTCAGAAAAAATGCACAAATAGCCAAAGTAGCAAGAGCAGAAAATTGTAGTTGTTTCTCTTATTGAACCTTTCTCAAGAGTAATAGATACACCCAAAACCATCCACCCTGCCTTTTTACACTGATCAGAACGAGGCACAGCATTGATAAAGAACGCTTATCCAAACTGAAAATGTAAGAGGTGAAATGAGACCATTCCAATTGCCCTTGTTCTTGTTTTCATTTTCCCCAAGAATTATTGAAAATTTGAGGCTGTCAAATTGTGCTCCAAATGCACCAATATAAATCTCTTTTTGTAGATTGGTATTCAGATAAATTGCAGGAAAAAATGGGATCGTTTTATACAAAACATTTTTACATTTTGGGCTCGTGCAGTTGTTGTATTCCAGAATGACATGGAGTAACACTCTACCTTCACTTTCCATCAGAGCGTTTTAGATTTTCGAACTTTCCCCTGAATTTATTAATCCAAAGTGGTTCCACTTGGAATGCATAACTCGCCACACTTCATCAAGTTCTTGTTTTGATGAAGGTACTGAAATTAAAAAGAATGAAGTTGTCTCTTCAATATTTCTAGCCTTAATAATTGAGACAGGTTTTATACATGAAAAACAAGCCAAGTAAACTTCTTGAGTTGTTCCAGAGAAGTCGGATGTAACTAAAATGATAATTGAGCTGAACATGTTTTCCGGCAAATTTATAAACGACGAATTAAACTCATTGCCGAAGAGCAAAACATAGTTTGAATGTGCCTTGCGTAGAATTGTATCATTATGGGACTGAAAGTCAACAATTTCCTCAATTTTTTCAAGTGGCAACAGCTGCACTGTGCAAATTTCCTGGTATCTCTGCCTGAAACATGATAGTAAAACGGGGATAGATCAGGTATGTCAGATGTATAACAACACAACTTCCAAAACATTTCTGAATTAAATCGTCTGTAATATTGGATATGTTGAGTTTGTTCCAACGTTTGAAATGTGAACTGTGCAGAGTTTGAAAAGATTTTCACTCAGTTTACAAAATGATGGGCTGTAGCAGACTACAGGAAATTTTGAAGAATATGCCATAAAAAATATTATGCATAAAGCAGTCGCCTTCATAACCCTGCAAATTATTTCCATTGCAATGCTCCAATAATTTTGGATGAATGAGAATATCAACTTTCATTGATTTTGTCAGCTAGTAATGTTGAGGATATTGTTTGTATATTGTTACGACAACTTTTTTCTTTATTCCATATTTGTTTGAATATTTAACAAGAGTTCAAAATAAACAAACCATTAGTATTTAATAATGCATCCAAACTACAACGTTTTCCCATCGCAATTTGGGGGCAAAGTGACCCCCATCAACATCCACTGTTTGCACAACAAACCCAACCAGTCCTTTTGCGCTGGATGGTACTCATGAGGAGTAAAGTGTCCATCCAGAGTAATCCTTGGAACGTCAATAAGTGGAGGGTGGAGATTCCTCACCATAATCCCATTTGCCGCATACAAAACATCCCCTTCCCAGCTTTCTCCACATGTTTTTACCTTCTCGTAGTCATTTCCAAACAGCTCATTCCCGCATTCGACTGCAGCAAGTGGATTTTTCAAGGTACAGTTTTGAAACGCAAGAGCTTTCTCATGTGGAAGTTTTCGATTAGCACAGGCTTGTTGCTTTCCGAGTGCACACTCCGGTTTCCCGTGTTGACAAGTGATACTTAGCCAGCCGTCCTTCCATTCAGTCTGAAATTATTTTCAAAAATATTTGAAATATTTGAAAAAATGTTTATCATTACGGTTTACTTACTAAAGCTTTCCCATATGGATACAGCTCCACATCCAACCATCCATTGTAAGCTCCACCAAGTGAAATGAAAAGGGGATATAGGGTTTTGGTAACAAATTTCCGACTGTGGGGACAAAGCGGCTCGTAGTGCACTACCAATTTAATATGAGCCTGAAAAAAGGAAACAATTATGTTCAACAATAATTTTATAAAATATATCTATTTAGCTTTCAAATACCGCGTATGTTATCCACAAATTGATAGAAACTACGAGGATTCCCAGCGTAATTAGGTTGTTCACAAGTTTCCCCATTTCGGATAAATTGAGCTGAAACTCAATTCAATGTTTTTTAATGACGAAATGTTTCTATCTGAAACGTTGTGAGTAGCGGATTACCAAAGAAAAAGGAGACTCGAGGTTATTCACTAATTTTTTATTTAAAACAATGAATTTATTCATCTATTATGAAAGATATTAGGAAATACATGTCTTGACTACTTGGTGACCTTCTTCCCTTCACAAAGAGGTGGTAAATTGACACCACCAGCCTTCCACTTTTGACACAAAAGAGCCACCCAGTCTTTTTCCTCAGGGTCAAATGCATGAGTGTTGAAATGGCCACTTAAATAAATTTTGGGGACGGAATCAAGTGGAGGATCAAGGTTGAGAGTTGTGATGCCATTCGCTGCCAATAAAATGTCTCCTTCCCAGGACTGAGCGCAGGTGGCAACTTTCTTGAAATCTATTCCCAAAATCATTTTCCCACATGCCACACTTCCGTCAGGGGTTTCCATATTGCTCAAACTGCAGTTGATGAAGGTGAGGGCGTCTGAAAAAATGAGTTTGCGAAGGGCACACGAGTGTAGCTTGTTTTCTTGGCATTCTCTTTTCCCATTGTGGCAAGTTGTAATTGGGGTATTTTTCCATGCGGTCTAAAAATTCCAAAATTTAGTTTAAAATATGAAGAATTGAAATTTTAAAGCTTTTTCATACCTTTGCAAGTCCGTATGGAACCAGGTCAATGTCCAGCCAGCTATTGTGAACTCCTCCCAGGGCTGTAACAGTGGGGTATAATTTTTTAACGATAAAATCTTGGCTTGGTTTGGATAGCGCTTCATAATAAACAGTCAACTTTATATGAGCCTGTAATAATATAAAAAATGACCTTTAGCGTTCCATTTACAATGATATAAATCTGATTAGAATTCGCTTACCGAGTTGACAGGTGGCCAGGCAAATATCGCGACGATTCCAATTATTAATATGGGTGTCATCTTTTCCTAGAACGTTGAAACTTGTTGAGATGTTTTAATCTGGTTAAACCATAATACAATCACGAAACGTGACCACGTAGTAGATTACAAGGTAATTAAATGACATCGCAATCCAAGACACGTGAGCGAGATCAACCTTGGCCATTGTATTCCAAATTCAGTACAAATGAAAAATAAAAATGTTTCGTAATTTTGACCTTGTCTAAAAAATCGTGTGTAATGTACCCCAAATGAGTCATTTTTTGCTAAGCCAAATTGACCTGATATAATTTCACTAAAACATACAAATGTTATATATAATGCGAACAAGAAAACAAATATAGTGCTATATTCATGATGACATCAGAATATTTTACAGCAATACGTCATTATGTTGCATAAATGATTAGTTTCTTCCTCTCATAAATGCTTACGTTTGTAAGGAGGCATTGTTATCTGTTTTCCGTATTTTTTGAAGTCATGCATGTCAAATTTATTTCATTTGCAATTTAAATCACGATGAATAAATGTTCAAGTGATAATGATTGAGCGAATTAAAATATTTTAAACCTTTCCATCACAAGCCTTGGGCAAATCATGATCATGCTTCTCACTCTTCCAAATCTTGCACAATGTAGCAAGTGAGTCAATCTTCATCCCATCCGCAAGATCCTTGGAATACTCGCCATTTATCAAAATCCAAGGGTGTTCAGTTGCAGCTGGACTGAGGTAGCTTTTGGCAATTCCATTAGCAGCCAGAAGAATATTACCTTCCCATGAATATACACATTTTTTAATCAGCTCAAAATCGATATTGTGCTTTTTGGCACACTCATAACACCCTTCCAATGTCCCGTTCTTGGACATATTTTCTAAACTGCAGGCGATATACGGCGTGGAATCTTTGATTGGAAACATTGCAATAGCGCAAGAATGCCCTTTGCTGACAAGGCAGGGTTCCTTTAAATCAAAGGAAGGGATTTCGCAAACGAATTCAAGCCCTTTTCCGTCTATCCATTGCGTCTAGAATATAAAAAAGCAGTTTAAAAAATTACAGCTTTGTATTTAATTGGTTTAGTTTTAAAATTACGTTCGCATTTCCATATGGAACAAAGTGAACATGCAGGTGGGAGTTTTGTACTCCACCAACAGCCATCAAAGCGGGGATGAGCTGATTATTGATAAAATCCTGGCATTTGGGACATTTTGGCTCGTAGTGGACGGTGATTTCGGTATGAGCCTAAATGAAAAACATTTAAAGTAAACGTATAGAATAAAAATGAAATTTTAAAAACATTTCTTACTCCAAAAGTCACTCCAATTACAACTAAACAAAGGAGAGCAACGACACCTCGAACCATTTTGAACGAAAGATGAATCATGACTGAAATTACGTTTGGTAAGATATTCTATGCATCTTTAATGACACATAAAAACTGCTGACGCACACGCGACGCAGTAAATAATCCAATAAAGTGCACAAAAGCTCCGAAAATTAATTAGACAATAATATATTTTTTATTCATTCCTCTTAACCAAATCAAGATACAGAGGATGAAACGCAATAACAATAGGGTGACCCGATTTATACTCCATTTTCGAATCGGGTCTCAGTTCCACCCTAAAATTTCGCACAATGTTGCACGCAAATAGTTTCAGACTTTCATAGGCAAATCGCATTCCAAGACAGTTTCTCGGCCCGAACCCGAACGAAGTAAAAGTGTAGGGCTCCATCATTGTCACTTTGTTCTCCAACAAAAATCGCTCAGGCTTGAATTTATCCGGCTCATCCGGATAATATTTGGGATTCCTATTAGCAGCCCAAGTCGCAATCATCACGACAGTTCCTTTTTTAATCGATATTCCCTCATGAGACCAATCCTTATTACAAATCCGTTCCGGTCTGTAAATACTCGGGGAAAGGCGAAGTGTTTCATTGATGCAGGCCGTGATGTAGGGAATATTCACGTCAGAAATTAGGTCATGATCTATTTCCCCAGTTGGGCTGAGTGAAAGAGCTTCTTCCAATTCTTCATACATTTTTTCTTGAATTTCAGGATTGTTTCCCATGTACCATAATAAATGGCTGAGCATACACGCTGTGGTTTCATAACCTCCCAGGAAAATTAGAGCGCATTGGGATAAAACTGTGGTTTCTGTAAATCCAAATTTGTTGAATTCACCACGCTCCACGCGCTGCCAAAGGTCACAGAGTAGATCCACAAAGTCTTTTTGAGTACTTATTCCACTTTTAATCCTATTTTGAATCACTGTGCGAAATGTCGTATCCAGAAGTCTTGTGGGCTCGTCCATGTACATGGGAGCGAGTTTTTGGAGAAATGGGAATGATACTGAAATAATTAAGAACTATTTAAGAATTCACGAAAATTTGTAAATAAATTTTTCCTCATTTTTACTTACAAGACAAGGTATAAAGCCAATTATACTCATCATCTTCATGCAACATGGTACGAAAAGCTTGTGCAAATTGATTATCCGGATTCTTGGAATCCTCCACTCGAATCCCAAGTGTTGTTCTCGCCAACATATCAATTAAACACGTAGTTAGCCTCCTTCTGCAATCCAATTTTACCCTTTTAGGACTTCCCTCACATTCCTCTTTTAAGTCAGTCATAAACTCAGTAGCAGAGCTCCCAATAACTTCACTCATTACTTTGAGCTTCGAAGTGCTGAATAGCGGGCTTATAAAAGAACGGAGAAGCTTCCAAGTCTCCCCCTTTTTAAATTCAAGTAGCTCATTCATCAGATCACACCCAAAATCTATATCCTGTCGATCTCCAAAATGGACAAAGTCTTTCACAAATATTTGGCGAATTAAGTGAGGATCAGTGATGAAAATGTGGGGCATTCTGCCAATATACGACTATAAAATAAAATTCAAAAAATTAATATTTCATTCGCAAAAATTTAATTAATTTAAAAAAATAAAATTTACCCCCCAAATTGGTCCATACTTCTTGAACCTCTCAATATCCGCGAGATGAAGCACAGTCTTATGAAAAGTGGGCTCACTCCCTAAAAACAGGGTTGGCTCAATCACAGGAACCCCACTTTTTTCCAGAACCCCATAACTCGCCCTTGCCTCCCTTGTCATTAAGACAGCAACGAGAATCACCAGAAAATACAAGAGCCCAAGTGGCAAACTTAACTGAATGAGAACGAGGATAATTATCGACGCCAAAAAGAACATCAGCGTTGAGGAGCTGTGTTTAGATTTTAATTCGATTTTTCGATTTTCTCCCATGATGAATGAAATGAGGTGCAACTACAACTTTAGTAACAACCATTTGGGTAGCTCTATCTCATTTGGGTTGAGGATGTATACTAAAAGGTTGACTGGTTCTGGTTGTTTGTTGGTGAACTTTGAGTCATCATCATCATCATCCTCAATATTCAGGTAGACAGATAGATATATAGATGCAAACCCCAAGAAATGGAGAGGTGCAGCAGCAGCAGCTCAACGTAGCAAAGATCAAGTTTGAGGCTGTGTGAACAAAATGCTTCACCTGTTTCTTGAGAAGTTGTATCACGTAGCTTTTATATAAAAATTATATATTTTATATGCATGTTGTTTACGTCCGATATTTACCATTGGATATTTGTTTGCAAAACAACGTAGTTGAATGGAATGGCAATTCTGACCTTGGAAAAACCTGATATCTGTTGACAAAGATGTAGAACACTAACATCTATGAACTAAGTGGAGTCTGGTCTCCATCTGCATCAATGTCAGCGAGTGGAATTTGTAATACTTTAGAACCTTTGTCTCGCGCGGAATGCATATGTATTTATAATATTCTGCATATAAATTATTCTGAGCAAGAAAACTTGGTGGCTTTTAAATATTCTTTGGTATAAAATCCAGTTTTTATTCAGGAGGATTGAGCCATGCATTTTGTATGCTCATCATGCAGCTCGATCATGCTCGTGCAGAAATACCAGTGAAAAACAAGGATTTTTTAACTTGGAGTTGATAAAGCCTGGGGTGTTGGGTACACGCTGATTTTGAGAGTGTTGTTGAAATCAGAAACTAATAGGTATGAATTATTGAATAATTGGTTTATTTTTGTGGTCAGCTCTCTTGCCCTACCTCAACTTCATTCTGGAATTGTGTCTTGTTTTGCTCATTGTTGATTAAAAACAGTTTGAGATGTATAGAGAATATATTAATGCGTAGCTGTTGGGTATCGTCGTGGTCAAAGGATGAAGGAGTTGAATGAACTTTCTCACTGATTTTTTTAATGGAGCATTTATCCGGTTTATTCAAGATTTACTGAATAGTTGTCGCTATTTAATTGAGGATAAATTTTTGTGTCTGTTTTTGTAACAAATCAAGGTTTAAAAACGAGTTGTGGTTTTTACGGTGGGAGCACATTGCTCAAATAACCTCTTTGAACATTTTCACGAGGGTAGTAAAGCGTACAACTTGATGTGTCTTGATATTGTAAGAAACTCCATTCCAAAATCCGACTGCATTTTCACATCGTTTGAGTGAAGTGGCTGGCAATAGATCTGATGTTGTAGGTGTAGCATAATCTTTTTATTCATAAGACCAGACTCGAGATGACAAACTCGCTGCGTTTTCAGGTGTTGGCACGCCGCTGCAAGATGATCAAAGATATTCTCTTATTTTAAAATTTAGATTTGTGTAAATGTACGTAATTTTAAACATATGTCATCAATGACCATTAAATATACCATATTAATTTATGGTAATTTTTTTCGCTCTGACTGAAAGTCCAGCAGACTCTTCATACAAACTGTTGATTTTCATTGATACCCAACAAGTTGTAACTATCTAGACGGCGTTTTAATTTCATACAAATCATTGTGTTTAACTTAGCAAGCTCAAACGGTCAATTAAGTTTGATTTTTTAAAGTTGCAATGGTCAACAAATCAACACCAACGTAGTATCTATTTAGTCATAATTTTTATTAAGTATTTTGCTAAGATGTCGAACTTCCAATTTGTTGTATAAATACTTTCAAAACTAATGTGGGAGAATCTACACTATGAAAGTGAGAAATGAAATGCGAACTTTGAAGCCAATAATGCTCTGAAACAACAAATGTTCCCTTTCATGTATGCACATGCACCTTGATGTTTCTCTATCGCCATAAAATGAACAATCTGTAAATATTTACGCAAAAGCTTCCATGCAGCTACAAAACCCGGCAATGCAGCATGATTTGTTATGCAAACAAAACTTTTAAGTGGACTTCTAATGTGGGATAAGTATATTCATTTTCACATCACGATGTAGCTTTTACATGAACAACAATTTTTTTTGATTATTCACATAGTATTATTTTTTTAAACTTGTACATGAGTGGTTTGGTTTTGTTGAGAGGGTGTAGTGCCATATAAATCTTCCTCATTTCTACTTCAGCTTGCAGAGAACAAGTTGTTCCGTGTTTCCAAATTAACACCAACAGTTTTGGGTTACTTGCTGCTGCTTTGATCAGAGAAATATTGGATATAATTCAATTGAAAAGTTTTTTATAACCTGATTGAATTGTTTTGATCTGCGATGCAATTATAACCTTGATTAATTCAAAAATGGCTACAAATTTATCAGATTTTTCAGTCGAAATGGAATCCTCAAACGACACAGAAACAATGCTGTTTACAAGTTGTACTAATGAAACATATTTGGAGTTCCCTAAAACCATGCAGTTCAACGATACTCACCGAATGGCAATAATATTATTCTCGGTGTTCATGTTTTGTTCAGCGGTGGGAAATATTTACGTTTTAATTTCCATCTTGCGGTAAAAACTAGCTACCTACCGAATTAAATTTTATTGAAATGTGCAAAATTCCAATAAAATATTGTTAATATGAACGAATAAATAATGATATAACTTTATTTTATTTCAATTTCCCTCAGCCGAAAGTTCAACGGAAACTTTAGCAGAATTGACTTGCTTCTGTTTCACCTAACAGTTGCGGATTTGCTGGTGACTTTTCTTATGATGCCAATTCATGTGAGTTTTAAATTGAGTTATTATTCATTTTAAAAGTAATCTGGATGCGTGGAAATCTTCATAAAATATTTAAATAATTTACAACATTTTAAACAATTGTTCTCGTGTCAGATTGGGTGGAACTACACTGTTTCTTGGCAAGCTGGCAATTTCATGTGCAAACTCGTGCTGTTTTTAGATATTTTTGGGCACTACCTTACTGGATTCGTGGTCGTTGTCTTCAGCCTGGATATTTATTATGCGGTTGTAAACCCTTTAGGAATAGCTTACGCAGACGGGCGTGTAAAGAAAATGCTCGTTGCAGCATGGATTGCAAGCTTTATTTGCAGTTTGCCCCAGTTATTAGCATGGAATCTTGTGAAGTCCCCGAAATTCGAGTGTTTCGAACAATGCTGGTTTGGTTTAGGATCCAAGATGTTTAATTTTATCTACATCGTGTTCTGCATCACTTTTCTTACCGTGTTTCCGCTGTTAATGATCATATTCTGCTATTCCTGTATTTTATATCAAGTTTGTCATGCTGATAATAAGAAATCAACAGGTTAGTAGGCAATAAATATGTTTTTATATGTAAGGCTTCCAAAACAAATATTTTTATTTTTTTGTATTAGAGACTCAGCTCAGGCGATCAAGTACAGAGGCACTTGGCCGAGCAAGGGTTCGAACGATGAAGATGTCAATAACAATTGTGACTACTTTCTTCCTCTGCTGGACTCCCCTTACAATCGTGTGGCTTTTGTAAGAAAAATTGCAGAATTTTCTTTGAGGAATATGTTTTTTCAATAATCATTTTTCTATTAGGTTCGTGATCGACAGTAATATCATTGCAAATTTGGGCCAACTTATCCAGAAAATTTCACTCCTCCTAATATGTACCAACGCAACTCTGAATCCAATTATCTATGGTTTCTTCAGCATTCGGAGAAAGCAAAAGGCTAATCAGAGTTCCGCTGTAGGAACGAGTAAATAACATCTAGAGTATGTAATCAAAGAGTAGTTCTTGTTTTTTTACTATTTTGTCATATAGTTATGTAATACTCACATTTGGTACTTGACTTTGCAGATACAAACCGGAATAAAAATTGAGGTGAGATACCTTATGAGAGCAACAATGGCTTTTTATATTTGGGAAATGGATTGGAAAATGGAAAATATAATGGATTGATTTGCTCGAGCAATAGTAGCCCGTTTACGATGGGAAAATGGAAGCCAAAAATTCAATATATTTATATACTAATAAATTTATATTTAGCGAATTCTTAGAAAACTGTGTATTTTGTTAAATTAAAAAATCAGCGAAAAATTTACATTTATCGTATTTTAAAATTTTAAAACGTTTCGTAGTTTCCTGATGCTTCTCTAGTTATTGCGAGCATTAATACCCCCAACCAACCAACTGGTCCTGGTCTTTCTTGTCTTTCATAATCCTCTGCTAGTTTAGCATCTTTCAACATTGTAGTTTTTTGAAAAGTTGTGATCTTTTGCATTAATTCATTTGTTTTTTGTCATGATGAAAATGAAACATTTTTTACATTTGTTGCTAATATTACTAAAATATATAGAAATATGTCTAAATCGGTGTTATAAAGAAGTGAGTGGGAACAAGTTGTTTGCTTCTCTATCAAAGCAATAAATGGTGATCTGTAAATAATTATGCAGGAGCACCCTTGGCGGCTATAAAAGCTGGTATTGCAGCATTGCTTTTATGTATGAGTACTTTAAGTGCACACCAAATTTTTGACGTTACATTCTACCTTCCACCATCTTAAAGCCATGTTGCATTTATTCCGATTTATCAAGCAAACAAAGAGTCTAGCAGCGTATAAAACTTGTGCCGAATCCTTGTTAGTCTCTGGAAAAAGAAAAGTGATGAAGTTCTTCCCCAGTTCTACTACTACTACTACTGTTACACTTTATTTCCTAACAGACGAAAATAACACCGAGAATTAGCAGGATTGATTTGCTCCTGCTTCAGCTGACAATTGCCGTTTTGCTGGTGGCGTTTGTTATGTTTCCACTGAAGGTGAGCTATTAATATAGTTTCAATTTACTCAATTTAATTAGGAGAGACCTTCTCCCAAAAATGAACCCTCAATTTAAATAGTTGTTCTCCTTCCACGTATCTTTAAATTTATGTGTTACAAAACTAAATATTTTTAAAGATAAAGCAGTAATTTTGAAATACCCAAAATTTAGAAATATGAAAAACAGTAATGAGGTAAAGGAGAATGAATACATAGTTTTTTAAAGTCGTCGTTTATGAAGTTGGATAAAATATCCCAATCAATTCTTTTTTATTGGATCTTTCCTCCGATTTAGTCTAACCTTACATAATAGATTATTGTATTTAATTATTTGTTTCTAATTTTTGTTTCCTGTAAATTACCAAAGTTTTAAAACAAGTTTATGGAGGGAGCACATTGTTCAAATAATCACCTACATAGTTTCCAGGTGGGTAGTAAAGCGCACAACCTGCAGTGTACCTTCCTACTGTAACAACCCCCATCCCAAACTCCCGACTATTTTTCCACACCATTTGAGTGAAGTGGCCGGCATTGGACATACAGTTGCAGGTGTAGTTATATCTTGAAACCTCAGAGTACCAACCTCGAGATGCCCCACTTGCAGCATTTTCAGGTGTTGGTGGACTGCAACAAGATGCCCAAAGATTTTCTCCAGCCCCGTTTTTATATGGGCAGCGATGGTCAATTGTTCCTTTTGTGGCGTAGTATTCGGCACACAACACAGCTCTGTTGTTTAACTAATAATAAAAATATATTAAATTATTAAATTCAAACACAATTTATGTCTTCAATTTATTTCAATGAAATGCAGCTAATCTTACGTCATCATTTAGGGTTAACGGCCCAACATGATGAGTTTCTCGGAACTCGTTATGAATATCAACTGCATTCCTTTGGTAAACTGAAAGATCATCATCAAATACATAAACATATAGTTTTTAATTTATTTAGTAACGATTTTTAACTACTTACGCTCTGAATTAGAAAGTCCAATTGATTCCCCAAATTCATTTATCACCAGCACTTCGTAGTCATCTAGACGTTGTTCTTTATCTACAGTAAATTTTAGTGTTACATGCAAAACATAAAATGCCACTAATTTAAGGTAGTTCTCTGTTAGCTGTACTCTTACGAAATGGAATGCCGCATTTTCCACTGCTCTTAAGTAATTTCCCTGTCATTGTAAGGTTATCAACTTTGCCCCGACAAATATACGATGTTTCAACATTACTAGGTTCCAATCCGCCAACAATAGCAAGTCTTGGAATTGTCTGCCCTTCACCCTGTACCCACGTTGTTGATTCTAACGGTACTACAAGAAGCTGTGAAAAATATGTAATACATTGCTTTTCAAATTCTTTATTAAAAATATTTTTGAAGAAAAAACTGATATTTTTTACCTCAAATGTTTGTGTCAAAAACTCCGATCCGTTGAAAGCATAGTACATGTAGAATACGTTCCCGTTCATGTGGGCTTTGCCAGGTACCCACCTCGAGTCATGCCTTGAGAGAGTTCCTCGTGCTACATAATTTATTTTGCCGTTTGTGTCCTCCCCTGCTGGAATTAATTGTGACATGTTTTTTCGGGCATCACCGGATGGTATCCATTGGATTTTTTGACCTTCTTTGGTGGTGAGAGTCTTGGCTTCTACAAGAAAAATGAATGCTGCAATTACTGCGGATAATAAAACAACGCTTTTGAGAATCATTTTGAAAATGTTTTTTATTCAGATGAACGTCTGTTGGGAATGTTAAACACATAATGAACATGAGTTTTATGGAGCCCTTTATTTATAGTCGACGAAGATACAGGTGAGATATATTCATTTTTTCAAACTAAAGTTGACACATTTTTCCTACAAATTCAAAATATCTACGGTTTTGCTTGATACTTATTTGTTTATCAAAAATCAAAGTAAAGGTCGATTTCTTGGAAAGGTTGATAATTTTCAGTCTTATCAGGACATGCGCAGCAGTGTTTGCAAAAATGGTTCTACATTAAAAATGCAGCTCAGTACTCAAGCTGCTTAATTTTGCACTGCAGTTCCAAGGATGAAAGACTGTCTGTTTACCTGCAGAGCTTCCTGTAGTAGTCAATCAATCAAATCTGGTTGTCAACAAACTGACACTGCAGGAAAAGCATTTCATCTCCAAATGACATCTCTTGCAAAACCGCCACAAGTTGTCAAGGTTTTATCTGTTTTCCATTTTACTTGCTAATCTCTACATCAGTATTAGTACAACTGTTTGTTTGTTTCCAAATTCCAGTTATATTTCTTGGAAATGCATTTTGCTTTGTTGAAGGTTTAACTTTCATCACAAACGCTGTCAAGCTATATGCCAACACAAAGTTCAAACTCTTTAAATAAAAAGTACACATCTTCATACTTTCAACACGGCTGGATATTATTAGCTAACGAACCGTAATGTATGTTATTAAATATGAATGGAACATATGAAATGACTCTGAACACTGTTCTCATTGCTGTTTTATTGTAGTGCACTGCAATAAAACAGCAATGGCCAATTACACTGCAGTGTGTACTTACCTGCGATCAAGCGTTTATTTGCTTTATTAGCAAGCCGGTCTCCCAGCTCTGCAAGCCAACGACATAAAAAAATGCTACGCAAAGCAAGCTTTCAATTCATACATGCATAAATACATATCCAATATTTACCTTCTTTTTTTGTACAACCAAATTAAAATCAAACCGTCCAGTGTTCTTCTGTTCGTAAATTGCATTGTGGATGACCATTTGCAACGATGATAAAGAATTTGCAGCATGGACAGAGATTGGGGCTTTGATAATGCAACGGTTTTTACTCAAACACTAAGCAAAACTGTGGGAAAAAGTTGGGAAATCCTATACATCAGCAAACTGGAGAACTATTACTTTTATTATTACCATATTACTGTTACTATATTACTTTTCATTATTACTACGATCCCCTAATATTCAGACATTCGTGCACGTGGAGGTAATTTGCTAAGAATTCAATTCATAATGGGGCTTCCTCGTGGGCATTTATAAGTTTGTAAATTTCCCATGGTAATATTCTTACCAAGTCAACAAACTTTTGTAAACTGTGATAACCTTTTACAAAATTTCGCGATAAAAATTGTTGCATACAAAGTTCCTAAATATGACTGACCACAAGGGATTGTTTATCTGAGTAAGTTAACTAACTATACAAAAGCTGCTCATGGCAACTTCAGATTTGTTAACTTCGTAAATCCATTAAATCTCCAAATGTTTCCTAAAACCCAACAAAAATTGATAATTAGGTTTCTCTATGAGAAACTTGATGATGATATCACAACTAACTTATGATGTTGTAACAGTAAGAGATTTCCTTAAATGCAGACTTGTGATGAAATTGCTTACCAGTTTCTGAAATCGTTCCATCATTACCCAACCAGGAAAAATGAGTTGAGGCGTAGAACCAAAGGAGATCTTGAAAATATCTCTTACATCAAACCTTTGAGGAAACGATTAAAGTTTATTGTCGATCGTTGGTAACAATAACAATAAAGCATTCGTTCGTGGAAAATATGTCTGCTTGTAATCTCTATTTAAACTGTCTGGCTCTGAATAAAAGTTGTAAAGCAGAAACATTGACATTCCCAGTTTCCAGCTCATGGAATAAGGTTCTTTACATACGCGTGCCACAGTGGGATATAAGTTCTTTACTAATTTTCATAAAGTTTTTTGATGAACTAAATTTTTTTTGGTATATTCACAAAGAATCAAACATGGAAAGTAAAACGTCGTATTTTAAGACTAAAGAAATTTTGTACGATGGACACTACTACAACGTCACGGATTTCATTAAGCGACACCCTGGAGGAAAAGGAATAATGGACTACTTCACTGGCAAGGGGGAAAATGCAACACTTCCCATTCAGCAGTTTCACACTCGTTCCATGAACAAAGTACTCGGAATTATGAAGTCTCTCGAACATCGACCTCAGCAAGAATCAGATACTTCAGGTAATATAGAAATATTTTCTCATTTCAGACCACCACATAAAACTTTCATCTTTTATTTTAGAAATAAGTGAAGAAACCAAAAGGAACAAATTGTTAACGGAGGATTTTACCAAGCTCTATTTAGAGCTGAAAGCAGAAGGACTTTTTGAACCTTCATATTTTCATATTGCATACCGACTTATGGAAGTGGTCACTTTTGGAGCGATCGGATTTTATGTGATCACTAATGCATCAAGCATTTTTGCTAAATGTTTGGGCTGCATTATTATATCACTAGCACAAACTCGGGCTCTTGGTGTCATGCATGAAGGAGGTCACCTGTCGCTCACAGGATATCCGAAAATTGATCGACTAATCCAGACATTTGCGTTTGGTGAGCTGATTTAATTTTTAAAACTATCATGCAAATAAATAAGTAGATTTTTAATAGTGAGTGTAAATGTTAGGAAGCTTTATTGGTATAAGCCCAATATATTGGAGGCGACATCATTCCTTTCATCATGCTCAAACCTCCCGAGCAAAGTATGACGTGGATATTGAAACGCTGCCTTTAATGCTCGTAAATATGAAACTCATGGATGACCCGATAAAAGACCAAAATTTCATAATTAGAAATCAGGTATTAATTTAAAAAATTGCATTTGTCATTCAATTTTTATTTCTGTTTAATAGGTTTCGTTGTGATTTTAGATATTCTTTTTACCCTTCGTGGTTTTCATGTATGTTGGATATTTGCAATTTTGGGATACTGGCAAAAACCTCCTTAAATATCGGATTCCTTCCGAACTGCTGGCGATTGGGATTTACTACGTTTTTGCATGGCATATTGGATTCTGGCCAATGTTTATTGCTACCTTTATGTCGACGATTTATTTCGCACTTGTGACAGGAGCCAACCACTCCTACATGCCAGTGACTACTGAACCATCTCACTGGGTTGAGCAAAGTCTTTGTCACACTGTGAACATTGAGCCCGGCCTCTGGTGTGACTGGTGGATGTTGTACCTCAACTTCCAAATAGAGCACCATTTGTTTCCTACAATGCCCCAGTTTCGAAACAGGTTGGCTGTGGATCGTGTAAAAGCTTTGGCACAAAAACATGGCTTGCCGTATCATGTGTGCTGTTATAGCGAAGCTTTTATGAAGATGGTGATTAATGTTTATAATATATCAAAACAGGTAAAGAAAATTCATATGGAGAACCAATAGTTAAACAAACTTGTTGTGCAAATAAATAAATAACAGATTGTGGCTCAAGTTTTATGTTTATTTCCTGTTAATTTTCAGTATTTTGGACGTTACTATTCATATAAAATTTTAAACCAAATTCTTTCATTAATTTTTAATACATGATTTTACAAGGGGTGCCACAACCACCTTGACACAATGTCACAATAACCAGTTTAGAAGTTTGCTGTCCAGGCACCCGACCGTACAAATGTTTTCAAAGACCATGAAGAAAATTTGCAACTAGTGGACGTCATTAATTACCACAATAAATTAATAATGCAGGCGTTTCAAAAAGTTCATAAATAAGCCTACAATTACTGCAGAATCTTCCTGTAGCCAACCCCCATACTTTCGCTGTCAAATGTATTCCTTCCACATGATGACCGGCCCCCCGTTTGCGCTATTAACTGACTTAAACCTGCTACGCTACAAGTACAATTGTCTCAACTTATTGTAAAATTTACAATTTATTTAAGCTCGCAAAGTCGAAAGGTCTCAAACCCATCGTTTTGTTTAATAGGTATATTTTTCATGTTAAATGTGGTAACTTCCATTTCCGTTCAAATTACTCAACTTTCACTTTGGTTCAAACTTTCACTTCCAAATAAATTAATTTAAGTTTGCTAACTTCTCCTGCTCTTTGATTCAGATTTTAATTTCCCAACATAATCGTCCGTTTAACATTCCAAATTTCAATTCCGTTTAAATTTGCCAGTTTTCACTTCCGTATAAAATGAACAACTTTTATTTTCCATGTCCTACTTCCTTACAATTAATTATACATGTTCTTTCTCCTGTTCATATTTACGTTCGTCAGTTGCTACAAACCTTTGCTATATCTTGGAGAAGGAGTAGACAATTTTTTTGAGCCTGTTTTTCGATTCTATGTTTGATACGATTGTTAACAGAAACGCTGGACAAATGAATGCTGCGTTACTTCTCGTATTTATCACATTTTAGGGAGTCGCGTGTCATATGATATGGGTGGCTGCAATGTTTCATGAAACATTTTCAAACGAAAAGCTTAAAGAAAAAAAATTCGTGCCATCAATTATTGAGTTTTTTGGAACTGTGTATAGTCTATATTGCTTGTATAAGCAAAATTGTAACATCAGCAAAATTCACAAATTTTAAATTTCTTAACGATGAGTTTACTGTAAGTTAGTTTCGTAAGAAGTTAATAAGTTTCTCCTATTGGGACCTGTAATTGCACAACGGCTGGAAGTAAAAATTGAACCAAACTAGGCAGTCCTTGCATGCTATAATTAATCGCATTTGCCTATCCTTCTGATTGGCGAATAAAATATTAAATATGCACTTTACGGAGCTGTATAGCTATATAAAACCAAAAGTATTTTTAGTAGCACCGTTGCCTTTCACTTTGATTGCCAGATAAAACTATTTAATGGGGAACTGCGTTTGCCTTTTTATTGCCTTTCGTTTTAAGTAATATAATCCATAAACTCTTCTTTTTATGTTAATGCGCTGACTGTGGAATCCCTTTAATGTTAAAACATTTTTCTGATTCAAGGATTTTCTGAATCGATATTAAGTGCGCACGTGGATAAATGCCTTAAATCTGAAAGGAAAAATGTATACCTACCAAAATCGATATAAGTCCACTGAAGTAAAAATCTAATGTGGTTTGGAGATGCTCGTGTAAAATGTACATATAAAAAACACAAAGAGTGGGTGAAAGTGTATCACATATTTCAAAAGCGGAAATGCAAAATCTATCAAAAACACGTAACACAAACACAATCACACAATTTGGAGTACAAAAAATGTAATACAACGCTTTATTAGCAATCATCAGCTTACTACCTGTTCATCATCATATCACAAATTGAGAATAGATGTGAACTTCAATCTTCAATCAGAGATTTTGACTTTTTAAGCCATACCAAAAACCAGACAAAATAAAGAAATTATGATAAATGCAGTAGTGCTTTTGCTTTTGTATTATATTTATTTTGCAAATCTTATGGACTAACTTATGAAACATGCAATTGACAATATCTAAATTGTTACTAATATTCAAAATGTTTGCGGGATTCCAGGCACAATTGACTACCCCTCCCTTTTGTCAGTAGCGTAGCAACGAGGATCCCAGGGGGATCCCTCGGTCCAGGCCGTACCACTGAAAGGGGTCAAAATTCTTAAAGCGCTGAATTATAGAGTTTTTGTATAATATAATTGTTTCGTTTAGCTTTACAATTGGCTTAATTCTTATTCTGTTCATAGTGGCAAACATTCTGTAAATTATATCTT
Organism: Orchesella cincta; assembly: GCA_001718145.1. NCBI lineage: Eukaryota > Metazoa > Arthropoda > Collembola > Entomobryomorpha > Orchesellidae > Orchesella > Orchesella cincta. The sequence goes on from LJIJ01001307.1 coordinate 36,256, forward strand.
ATATTTTCGTTTCAATACACTCATGCATTGTAAAGGGTTTTAACACTTCGTCAATCCACCATAATCGGAGCTAAAAAAGGCTAAAAAGCATAGGCAAAGGGTGGAGTAATTCACTAATGGTAGCAAACAAATTAGAAATATCGTATCTAATACGCTCATTGTACTTGGGATAAGTTGAGGAACTTATTTTAAGCTCATTAGCAAACTGACAATTTGATTCACACAAAAATCAAGCATTACTAGCGGAGTGCTCACATCAACATAGTTAGAGTAGCCAACGTAGGTTTTCATAATCTGAAAAGATTTCATGTATCGCTCAATCCATTTTCGATCTTTCGTTATTCTGCCTCTTGTCAGAACCTTTTGCTGCACCTCATACTTTAGCTGTTCAGAAGCAGGATATACTTGAGCCAAAATGGTGGTAAAAATCATCAACCCCGATACAGAATAAATAGCTCCCACCCCAAACATGAATAACTCTGCTCCTGATATTTCCATTCCCATGTGAATTAATGTAAAACAGCAGAGAACAACATTGAACAAAAGTAAGCAAATGAACAAAATCACGAAAATATCCTGTTGTAAAAGATTACTGTAGCGACTCAAAATTTGAACTTGTCTGTAATACGGCAAATACGTTTTGGGTTTATCTGGTCTGTTTGCAAGCAATTGGGTGACGTAGTTCAAATACCGCTGCAAGCAATAAACCTGAACGAGAGAAAGGTCAAAAGAAAGGGCCCAAGTTCCACCGCCATCCACGTAAAACCAAAATGAAAGGGCGCAGATCAAAGAAAGCATAATGATTGAAGAAGCTGACCACTTTCCATTCTCCAAAGTCGAACTGGCACACTCTGGAATCAAGTGGTAACCGAATGTACCAGAGTTGCAGGACATAAACCATCTCAACATTGCATATGGTGTTCCAGCAGAGATACCAAACATTATTCCCATTGCCAAAATTATCCGTATGAAGATTGATCCTGATTCTGCCATATGCAAGTTCATGAGATCTACAAATATTGTAAATCTTTGGAATAGATTTTATGTACCATTAATTTGTATGTTTAATTGATATAGTAATTGAAAATCTTACTTTTGATGTGAGTTTTCTCAAATTGCCCCAATAAATTGAACAACTCGGCAATACTTTCCCGTCTTTTAAATACCATCCGTTTTATAAACACGAAATTGGTCTTGACAGTTACGAGCAAAAGGTTTTCCAAAAATACGGCAGTCGGCTCTTTTTTCCTGTCCTGGAACAACTGCACCCATAAAGAAAAAACGAAAACGCTGTACAATGCCGTTTTAGTAAATTCCCTGGTCAACATTTTAGAAGTTTGCGGCTTTATGGTTTTATCTGCAGCAATTCTAATGGGGTATGTGCCCTGGATTTGTTGCCATTTTAGAAACGCCGCACAAAAGCGGATTAAATTTTCAATGATGAGCATTGTGAAAGATTCGACTTTGTAATTGATGTGACGCTTCGCAAACTAAAACTGGTACTCCAATTTACGATTCGGAGGGTTGGAGAATGTGCTCAATGTTTCGTGATTTGGAAAAGAAATTTCCTTCTGCGAGTAAACGATTTTGTTGGACTTTTTCACAAGTACATTTGATCAGCGTGGAGCTCAAAAGGCATGTTGACGGTTTTCTTTCTGCTCAGTAATGATATGATACTAGAAACGCTGTAACTCATAACTACATTTGCAGGTCCAAAAAGTGTGGATTTATAAAGAAGGAATGTTAAGTCTTCAGGATATTGATTGTCTAAAAAGCCAGTCCAAAAAGTGTGGATGTATATAGAAGGAATGTTAAGTTTTCTAGATAATTGATTGTCTAAAAAGCCAGTCCAAGAAGTGTGGATGTGTATAGAAAAATGATAAGTTTTCTAGATAATTGATTGTCTAAAAAGCCTGCTCAAAAAATGTGGATGTATATAGAAAGAATGTTAAGTCTTCTAAATGATTAATTGTTTACCAAGCCAGTCCAAAAAGTGTGGATGTATATAGAAAGAATGTTAAGTCTTCTAAATAATTAATTGTTTACCAGGTCAGTCCAACATGGGTGTTGTGCAAAGGTACAATATTTGTAACAAATACAGACACAGTTAAGTGAGTTATTTAAGTTGTCGTAGAGTGTAGGATTGGGACGTGTATGCCGAAAAACACAGGTTTTGACGTACCCCTCAGCACCAAATTTTTTTTCTTCTAAAAATCGGCAAATAACAGTAATTAACGACTTTTAACGGCTATTGGTTAGTTATGAACGACATAAAACTCCATTTAAACATAATAACTAACCTTTTTAATGAAAAACATTAAAGAAATATTTTACATATAACCGTCACTTTGTAACCGTCACTCGTACCCCGACCAAACTGACGCCATATGATGCCATTGTACTAACGACCATTCGTGCCTGGTAACAGAAAAATCTATCGATCGGAAAGGGTCGCAATTTAGTCTTCAAAAATGCATTAAAACCTTATGCGCAAAATTCATAAGTTAATAACTTTCAAACGACTTCTCATACCCCGACCAAACTAATACCACATTATGCCCCCATTCTTAGGAACACTTGTGCCCAATAGCAGATAATTCTGTCGATCGGAAGGCACTCAAAATAAATAAAATATGTTGGACAAATGCTTAAAAAAATTACGTGCTGTGGGAGTCCGAGAATTTTCAAATAAAAAGTTTCAAATATTTCTACCGCGTAAAAGACTTCTTATACCCCGACCAAACTAATACCACATTATGCCCCCATTCTTAGGAACACTTGTGCCCAATAACAGATAATTCTGTAGATCGGAAGGCACTCAAAATAAATAAAATATGTTGGACAAATGCTTAAAAAAATTACGTGCTGTGGGAGTCCGAGAATTTTCAAATAAAAAGTTTCAAATATTTCTACCGCGTAAAAGACTTCTTATACCCCGACCAAACTAATACCACATTATGCCCCCATTCTTAGGAACACTTGTGCCCAATAACAGATAATTCTGTAGATCGGAAGGCACTTAAAATAATTTCCCAATTTCTGAAAAAATCTTTCGATCGGAAGAATTCAAAAAAATTGATGTTCAAAAATAACATTAATTTTATTTACTGAATAATTGTTTATGTAAAATATTCTTCACGTCTAAAATTCTTCGCATACCTCTACGAAACTTATACCACATCTAACACAAAGTCTGAGGACACTTTGTGCACACTAACGGAAACTTTTATCGATCGGAAGGCATTTATAATGAATATAGTGGATTGTACAAATGTTTTCAAAAATTCATGTGCTGTGGGCGAATTGTGGAATTAAAAATTGTAACCTATTTCTACCATCCAAACGATTTCTTATACTCCAACCAAACTTAAAACATAGTTTGCCCATGGTCTTACCCATTTTTGTGTCTAATTACAGAAACTTATGCTGATCGCAAAGTGTCACAATTTACACTTCAAAAATACATGCAAACATTATTTCATTAAATATTCTTAATATGCAAAAATTAATAAGTAATTAAACGTCAAACTATTTGTCATACCACAACCAAATTTTTACAACAGTATGTCCTTTGTCTGTGGACCATTCGTGCTCGAAAGCAGATAAATCTTTGAAAATGCTTTCAAAAATTTATGTGATATGGGGATCGGGAACTTATAAAGAAAAATCAAAAATATATTTCTGCCATCCAAACGGCCTTTCATACCCCTACCAATCTAATACCACAACATTTCCTTGACCTTACGACGTTTTTTGCCCGGGGACAGAAATTTCATTCGATCGGAAAGGGTCACAATTTAGTATCAAAAATACATGCAAGCCTTAGGTAAAACATTCAAATGTACCTTACTTTCAAACCTATTTCCATACCTTGACCAAATAATCCTACTTTGGGTGTTCGGGTGGGATTAAACGTTTTTAATTAAATTAATTAAATTAATTAAACGGGACGGATTTGCATTTTTCAGATTCTTGGCTTGACACGAAATGTTATTGAAATGTCACCAAATTTATGATGGTCACCAAATTGTTGCTCAAAAGGTGTTCTGAACACGGTAACGGGTAACATTTTACTCAATAATGTGAGGATACTAGAAACTCTGTCCTTGTAATTGCTCATTATTCATGACTACATTTGCAGGTCCGAAACGTGTGGGCGTATATAAAAGGAATGTTAAGTCTTTCGGATAGTTAATTGTCTAAAAAAACGTCCAAAAATGTCAATGTATATAGAAAGACTGGTAAGTCTTATAGATAATTAATTGTCAAAAAAAACCAGTCCAAAAAGTGTGGATGTATATAGAAAGAATGTCAAGTCCTCTAAACAATTAATTGTTTACCACGCCAGTCCAAAATATGTGAATGTATATAGAAAAAGAATGTTAAGTCTTCTGGATAATTAATTGTCTAAAAGGCCAATCCAACATGGGTGCTCTGCTACAGTACAATATTCATATTGAAGAGACTCACTTAGTAGCCTCATGGTTGGTAATTTGAGTCATCGTATCGATTAGCGTTGGAACGGGTGCCGGCGTTTTGCGGGTATGGTTATTTAGCGGTATGGTACAAACTGCGAGTACGGCCAATTGCGGGTATGGCAGCTATACCCTTTTCTACCTGAAATGTTTTAACACTGAAATGTAACTAACTCAAAATAGTATTTAAGACCAATTGAGTTTTCTAAACTCTTCACTCTTTTCTGAGTTGGTGCAAAATCCAGAGAGTGGATTTTTTCTTCTCCTCCTGAGTCCACTAACAGTGGTGGGATGTGCAATTAACATAGCCAGCGAGTGGCTTTGCAGATTAAAAACTCTATTCAGTTTATCCTTCCTAGTTTTCCTTTGAATAATTTTAAAAACCCTGATCTCAGTACTTGTTGGTTTACCCTTGGTTATATTCTATTTAGCACAAAATTCCGTCATAAAAATTATGATTATAGTCTAATAACGCCCGTAATCGAGCTTCAAACTTACTGTTGGCAAAACGAAAAATAGTTTCAAATGTATTTTGTTTTTGACATTACTCCCAAATATAAGTTTTTGAATTACATTTGCTCACTCACCAAACAAAATACTAACACAAAAATGTTTGTCATATACGTATTATTTGAAATACACGGAGTGATTTCAAACCATTTCGACTGTTTTCGAATTTCATGGTTTGAACTGAAAGGTTGCCTGGACCTAATATAAAGACAATAAAAATTCAAGCAGAAAGCAATCAACATAAATTTGGGTAACGTGAGACTCTTCTGCTGGGGCGACCTGAAAGTAATTCGACGGAAGTCGATTTACTCATTCATTTTTTGCTCTAATGACCTGAAATTTTGTCAAAAGACTCACTAACCGATTCCCCAGGGGGGATTTTTGACCGTTTGTCAAAAATCGAATCGGGCTCAATTTTATGAACGATCATAGTTTAACTAAAATTGACTTGCTTGCAAGCCCTAAAGGAAGTAGTATGAACCGCAATAACGCTTTTTTGGAGAAGCCATATTTTCGGTCCAAAATCGTTTTTCGACAAGCGGTCAAAAATACCCCCTGGGAAATCGGTTGGTGAGTCTACACACCAAATTTCAGGTCATTAGAGCAAAAAATGAATGAGTAAATTGACTTCCGTCGAATTACTTTCAGGTCGTCCCAGCAGAAGAGTCTCACGTTACCCAAATTTATGTTGATTGCTTTCTGCTTGAATTTTTATTGTCTTTCTATTAAGCCCCAATAATCTTTCGTTTCGAAACATGAAATTCGAAAACGGTTGAATTGGTATGAAATTACTTACTGTATGACTGATTTTTTTTATTTGACTTCATTTTGAAATAAGCAGATTTCTTTTTTCAGTTGATAGTTCATATTTGTCAATTTATAATAATAGTATTTATTCAGTCAAGATGAAGCTAGTAAAATACAGGGAAACGCTACGCTTTACGGTAAAACTGACCATAGTCCGCTTTGCTATTAGTTTAAACATTGAGAATCTTCAAAAATGTACTTGAAACGTTTTCGATTTGATTCTAGGTACTCCCTTCGAATAGGTTTGGTCAATTAAGTATAAATATATAAATTCTGCAAGCAATGACACTCGAAGTTTAAAGAATGCATCCCGTCATTTGAATCCTGTCTATGGTAATAGACGACATGTATACCCCATACTCGCAAATTAATGCTTGCAAATGTCTGTACCGGTAAGTGTCTATACCCGCACACCACCTAGACCCGTTTTAACGATCGAACTCACATTTTTAAATAAGTTGGACGAGTGGCAGGAACATGTGCTTGAATTTCCATTTTATTCAGCATAAGAACCTGTGTACACGTTATTTTGCTGAACAAATGGAACTGCAAGCACATTTTCTTCTCACATGTCAACTTTTTAAAAAATGTGAGCTTAGGGACATGTTACACCTACGCGTTGACAGTTCCAAGCCAAAAATATGTTAAGCAAATCATTTTTAGCTGTTTTTCGACATGATTGCTCGATACTGGTAAAATAATTATAAAGGGCACAACGGCGACGGTAAACATAAAAAACTTACTTACTTAATAGAAATACCTACTTAAAAGAAATTACGTGTAAGATGAAATACTTTCGTTTTAAATATGTGTGAGACATGTTTCAAGATTTTAAAGACAAATTAATTTTTTCCGTTTAGAAAAGCACGAATACCGAATGTAATAAATAGTATCCGGAACTTTATGATTTTGGATACTTTTTGTTTGTAACTGACGGATATGTCACTTGGCATGTGAACAACATGTATAAAAATAGGTCGATTGAGACCAAGTTTTTCCGGTATATTTTGCATATTTTGGGTTTTAGGTATATTTGCATATTTTAGATATATTTTGCGGTTTTTACATATATCATATGAAAAATAACCATTAAGCGGGAATTGCCGTTGGAATGGATAAGAAAAAGCAACATATTACTTTTTCCATGAAATTTTATGAAAAAAACGTTATGAAAAAAAATCAAATGTTTTGAAGTTTTCAAACATTTTCCAAAACCAATTTAAAAGTCTTGGTTTGACTTTTCTTGGCCTCCACAATGGTTGTTGCTGGTAAATTTTTCATTTCCGCATCAAAAGAAAAAAATTTCAAAAACATTTTTCCAATGTTAGACCACACATGCGTGGAGAAGCTCTAAAAATTTGATTTAGCCCTATTTCATAGAGTAAAGAAGAGCCAAGTGGCAGTGCAGTGCTGCACTCTCATGAGGTTATGCAATTGATATGTTTTATGAATGATAAGGCCAAATGAATTTTTTAAAATGATTGACAACCAATCTAATTAATTTATCTCAAATCTCAAATTCTCAAATCTTCTCAATCACATCATTATTGTTTGTGTTTAGTTTGATTGATTGGGCTCGAGTGTCACCAATTTGTCAGAAATGATGGAGATCAAAACCGCACATACAGGATTCCCCCGAGAATGGATACACGATTACATACAAATTCACAAAATATTCAACGTTTCTTATCTCCAAGGGATTTTACAAAAGTAAACATTACGTGGTACCACAAATTTTTCTTGTTTTCAAATCAATTCTTTTAATTCTTGTAATCCTTCGTGGCATATCACAATAAACTTTTATGTGTGCGAACCACATTTCCAAAAATGAGAGCATTGCAATGATTACAAACGGGACCGGATGTCTGCTGTCAAAATTTTGTTGTGCCAATCTTCTGTTGACAACATTTAGCATGTTGATGAAGGAATCTCGGTAATCATAAGACCTCCTTTCGCCTTATAGTGGAAAAGTTTCCTCTAATCTGGGGTATAAAAGGACTACAACTAACCTACTAGTCATTCTTCATTCAGAACTCATACTAAACTCATTCAAAAATATTCTCCTTGGTGAAACTAAAGAGATCACATTAAAATCGTAGCAATGGGTTTCAATAAATTCAGGTCGACAATTTTTTCAGCCACCTGCATTATATTGCTTAGTTTGTGTAGCGCTCAGGACGGTAAGCCGCATTATTTAAAAAACACTATTATCATCAACTAAAACACACAGTGATAAATAGTATATGCCTTATTTAAAATATATTCTGCAGATATCAAGCAATTTCAATGGATAACACCAAACGAGGCTAAGCAAAATTTATCCCAACTCATTCCTGCTGGTCTGGATGCGGATGATTGGATTGTTTATATTGCCAGACTAGATGGTTGGCTTCCAGGAAAAGGTTTACTTAATAATGGGGTTTTCTATGGTTATTTTTCATATGATGGCCAAGAGCATAGAGCTTGGAAAGGTACTTCGGTAAAGGTATTAGGTAGCGGTATTAGGTATTTTTCGGTACCGCATAGGTATTAGGTAGCGGTATTAGGTATTTCTCGGTACCGCATAGGTATTCGGTAGCGGTATTAGGTTTGTTTGCGGTACCGCAAAGGTATTCGGTAGCGGTATTAGGTATTTCTCGGTATCACGTTATTTAGAAGGTAGGGGAGCAAAATATTGTCAAAATTGGAATTCTTATATGTTGAACTAAGTATGTTTAATTAAAGTTGAAGCAGACACTGGTAGAATATGAAAAATAGAATTTTAGAGTTTACATTAAACTTTGTGAAGGCAATACAAATTTATCACAATTATAGCGTATTAAAACAATTTTTGTAATTATACAGTTTTTATCACAAAAAAATGAACAAGTTGAATTGCATGAACTAGCTAGTTTCCAAATCTGGCATAAACAGTGTGACACTTAATGTACTAAATGATTATCGCAACTATACCGACTAATAGAGACAATTAAGTTATCGAATTTGAAATGAAATGCCGACGAAAGAAATAATCCAAGGTGTTTTGTTCTGCTGCAAACTTCTTCCAACTTTCAATGCATGCCGAAGAAGTTCATGGAGATGTATGAATATGCTGCTGTGAAATGCATAAGAACATGAATTTGCTCATACAGTCATATAACAAAGACGTGTTAGTCGATGGTTTAAAGAAATAGTGGTAGGTAAATTAGAAAGGTCGCAGTATACAGTATATTTCATTCCAAGAAGTAGCAGTAGTAGTATTTTCGGTATTTTTCCGGTAGCGTAGCGGTATTAGGTATTTTCCGGTACCGCATAGGTATTCGGTAGCGGTATTAGGTATTTCCCGGTACCGCATAGGTAGTAGGTAGCGGTATTAGGTATTTTCCCGGTAATAGGTAGTAGTAGCGGTATAGGTATTACCTAATACCGCTACCTAATACCTAATACCGAAAAAGTACCTAACTTTCCAAGCTCTGCAAGAGCAACAAGTTGGAACGTTTGAGGTAACCAAAAGCTTACATTTGACAGCACATTTTTTTTTGTATTGGAATCACTTTCCATTTACTTTCTCCAGCTTCTTGTGGTTCCCATTGGAACAACTAGCTGGATACAGACAAACGCACAAATTGATATTAGCCAACATGCTATTGTAAGCGGCTCAGATCAAGAATCTGGAGAAACTCTGTATATTTGCAGGGGGTGGCAAGATGAAGGAAAGACGCTTATGGTTGGAAGACTGGTACCAAGTAGTGGAATCTGCTACATTCCACACCGTGAGAACTAAAAACTATTTATACGCAGAAAAACATACATTTCATTCCTTAACAAAAAAGCCGTATTTACAGATGGTGAAGTGATGTTGACTGATTACGAAATTTTGGTGATAAATGCCAAGCTGTTGGGCTTTCTAATACAGAAGGTATATATGCTTACCGCATCTGCTTGAATTATATTGACAAAATTGTAAATCTGGACAGTTTTATTCAATTTGGTTTCTTTGTCACTTTAAAATAGAATACCAACTCATTGCCCTCAACACTCACAATGAGCATCGTGCTACGCACCATCTCGACCCGTTAAGTTTAACTGATGATGTGGGTTTAAAAAGATTTATGATCCTAAATAATATTTGGAGAATTGATATACAAAATAAAAAAAATGGAATTTTAGCTTAATCACCGAGCCGTACGATGTGCCGAATATTACGCCGCTATGCGCAATATTGACCATAGCTGCCCTTACAAAAATGGCTCTGGGGAAAATTTGTGGGGATCCTGTTGCGGTTCTCGAACTTCTGAAAACGTGGCTCAAGATTCTTCAAACGGTTGGTATTCTGAGGTGGAAAGATACGATTATGACTGTAACTGTGTTTCTAATGCTGGCCACTTTACGGCAATGGTGTGGAAGAACAGTCGAGAGTTAGGGTTTGGCGTCGCGACAATCGACGCGATGGACAGCTGCAGTTGGTCTTTACTATCCTCATGGTAATGTTCAGGGTCAGTATATCGAGAACGTTCTGAAACCATAGTTAATGAAATTATCAAAGGGAGTAAAACAATTTCTTATATATGACAATGTTTGGGAAAATTCAAAGGGTACGACTAAAATATGGCGTAATCATAGCTATCACACTGTTAAACTTATGTAAAAAATTGCAAAAAGATAATAAAGATAAAAGACGGGTGTAAGTATACTCGAAAGCATTCACGTGTATTGCCAATAATTAAAACCACGTGGGCATTATTCTAAGGTATTTCGATGCAAATTATTTTTCCCAAAACCTTACAGCAGATCAATTGAAACCTTGGTATAAGCAAAGATTTCATAGAAAAGAATACTAAATATGTGGCACATTTTTTCTTTCTAAACTATTGTTCGAATTTTCTCACTTTTAAAATGTGTGTACGTCTATAATGTGTAGCATTTTTATTCGTATATCCTAAACTATACTTTTTTGAATTTTTCCTGATCGTTCACATTGCTAAGGATACTATGGTGCGACTGGTAGAACTAATTCGCTTAGGGCCGAGCAGTTTTTGACGGAATGATTTTGGATTCGCCACTTCATGGATATTTGAATGTGTACGGCTTCAAAATCTTCAGTGGGCGAGAATTTGGAAGGGACTACATTAGCTAGCTATGGTGCAAGATTTGTTACAAATCGCGTGCAAAGTATATGTTCAGGAGAGGGCAACGAACAGGGTCATTTACAGACGGATGGCAACTCTCAGTAACATACTAACATTGCTGAAACATTGCAGGTGAGCGTAAGTAAGGTAAAAGTGATGATTAGGTAAGGTGGATTCAGGTCGTTGACTATTCAATTGTGAGGCATGATTTTTGTAATAGCAACTCAGACGACAAATTTGTTTGCGGCGATGACTCACGAATCAGTTACGCGTGTTGTGAGGGTAAAGCTTTGTATGACAAGTGGTTGATGAAGAGGTGCATACCGAGTAGCGAGCTGAAAGAAAGCAGGCAGGGTAAGGGGCTAAGGCTAGAACATTTGGAGCATTTTAGATTTAGTGTTTGCATGATGAGAATGAATTTTTCTAAATGCCTTTTAAATGTTAAAGTAAACATGGGAGCAGGCGTCGGCAAGGGACAATAATCTTGTGCTATAGTGATTTTAATAGCATATATTGGGAGGTTGTCAGAATTTTAATAGTGACGATATAGTATCGAGCGGTGAAGTAGGCTATCTTGTCTGGCACGTAACGAATTTGCGTGTGCGTTAATGTGTTTTTGTTGTTTGAATGAGTTGTTGAGTATTTGGGAATGGTGGGGGGTTAGATGATTTCGGCAGTCGAGGGATAGGTATAGGGGCGCAACATGCAGGCTGTAAAATTGGCGGCCTCCGGGCCACTGTGGCAACGAGGTCAGCCAAATGGCCCGATCTCTGGCTACTGCTTTGGCGCACGCAGATCTGAGTAAATTGCAGAGGTTTTTATTGGCAGTTGGCAAGTATAATTATGATATTGCGGCGTCGACTCGATAATTACCAAGTTGAGGGCGCACTGGCATCAGTATTAGTGTGGCTACCTTCGGGGACGGTGGGGACAGAGGACGACGCAAGTATTTTGTCCATATCGCGATTTAGGTTAGAGGGACATTTATAATCTACATTTCCTTTCGGTGGTGGCGAAGCATTAGTATGTTAGCGCACAAAACAGCTGGCGGTTATTAAGCTGTCTAATAGAAATTATAGTTTTAGAAACTGAACATAGCGCTGCTCGCAGTTTTCAGACATCAAAATTCTCGTACTTGGCCTGGGGCATCGCTAGCAAGGTGTAATGAGTGCAAGCATGATGAATAGGGCTGCGGATAGCTCATTATGAATATGCTTCTGGCTTTGAGTTTGTAAGGCTGAAAAGTATAGAGAAGAATAAGTTAAAATAACGCTAAAGTTGTAAGGCATAAAATAAGAGCGAAGGGGCAATACGCTGGCGTAAATATCGTAGAGTCGCGCTAAGGATGCGCCATTAGATTGATGCACGCAGCAAATTTCCCCCATTAGTGATGTAAGCGTATGGCTTCTCCATGCTATAATAATATTAAAATAAGTGTTGTTGCGCAAATTATAGTGAAAACGCTATTATTAAAGCGCTAGGGGTTTTTAATTGGTCAACTCACAGTTGTGGAATAGCTGCAACTCCACTGCTGCTAGAAATATTTCCTAGTCATGTCAGCATAATTATCAGTAGGTTCGGCTGGCGACAAATTACATTGTTTCAACTGGTGTTCGGTTCGGAGTCCAGCCATACGAATAGGAAAGTGTTGGGAAAGGACGTTTATCGTCACATAATTCATTGCCAGATGCGCAAGTGGTTGTGTCAAACGGATGCTAGCAAGTAAGACTGTCATAAGCGTTGGAAATAACTTGAAGGTGATTGCATATACAAATACAAGTTATTTCTACACTGTTTTTTACGACTTGCAAACTCGCCATCTGTTGATGAATTCGCTCTGCGGCTGCGTATGCATATATAGCATGACAAGTTTTTGCCTGACGGCAGCTTTGTTAAGTTTCAGGTATCGCACCTGTTATTAATGGATCGGAGGTCATAGGACTGCTTGCAACGTAAACGTAGTACTGAAAGCGTGGGTCGTATTGGGCTGCTGAGGGATAAGTTGTGAGCATGTTGGGGCGTTTCGGGCGGCTTCGGTGGGGGCTGATATCGGCATGTGCTGATTTTGCAGTGCGCTGCTCGGCGGAACTTTTTAACAGAAAAATTCTGATTGCAGAT
>LJIJ01001308.1:0-49258 GCA_001718145.1 Orchesella cincta
CCTCAACTCATAAGCCTAGAATACTTTGATAAAAGGAAAGGGCATTGTGCTTGGTTTTATCATACAAATGTAAGAAGGGTAATTGCCAAACCTGCGATATTAAATGACAACAAAATAGAAATATCAGTGATGTGTTAAAATTGGTAGTTTTAAATATGCAATTTTTTTATGATTATGTATTAACGTAGCAAAATTACACGCTTTGCAGATTTAAATGAGTACACAAATGAACTATAACTTTACATCTTTTGTGCTCTGATCTGATTATTATCAATAGCTGACTGGCTTAATGCAACTGCTTTTCTTTATGCCTATCTAACTGTTATAAAATATACTGAATTAATATTTTACTCTCACTACATTTATGCAACAAACTTATACACTAATGTAAACTTTATTTATATCGTATATAATGAAAAACCACCTGTATATTACAATGTTTTATCGGCTTCCCAAAAAGATTTGATTGACGGGCAACAAGCAATCACAATCAATGACTGACAGGCTGATTAGCACTTGAAGAAATTTTAATTTGACTCTGGTTGGGAATTCCAAGCATTTACATGAGTGCATGAACTTGAATATATATGACTAATTTTGTACAACCAAATTTTGTCAGTGAATGCGTATGTCAAATATCAAAGGACTTCAGTCGTATACCTTACAATATTCTTATATTTTACAATAAACAATAATGGAGAGTTACAAACATGTCAATTTGGATACATGCGAGATGCTCATTGATCAAAGCATATATAAAAATGAGTATAGTAAAGTGATTTATTCCTCAATATTATTAGACGAACTCTGAGATATAAAAATATACATATTACACACTATCAAAGTGGTATTGGTATAAAAACCTTAAGAATATTTCGATTTGCCACACCATGAGCTACTAACGAAAATAACGCAAGTTTTACAAATATAGTTAGCTTAGCAAGCGCTGCAGCAACCGCTAAAGAAACAATCTCAGCCCTTGAGACTTTTCCCGTTTTGTTCTTGGGTAGGGCTGGAACAATGTAAAGGCCACCTCTGAGTCTCTTGTAGGATGCTACTTTGCTATCAACAAACATCATAATCTCATCCTGGAGGGCTTCAAAATCGTCAGAATCGATTCCATGCTTGAGAACCACAAAGCTCTTGGTATTCTGTCTCCTCCATTTGGATCATGGACTCCAACAACAACTGCCTCCTCAACGGAGGGATGAGTTAAGGTCACCTCTTCAAGTTCAGCTGGAGAGATCTGTCATAACAATGAAGAAAAATACATGAGATTTTGATTTCAAAATATTTCAGTTATATTTAAAGAAAATTATGAAAATGGTTCTTACATGACAATTGAAATATTTGAAGGTCTCCTTTATCCTATCCACAACATATACAAATCCTTGGGAATCATAATAACCGAGATCCCCTGTACGCATCCATCCATCTTGAAACTGTTCATTGTTTTCCTTCGTTCCTTTCCAATAACCTGAGCATTGAATTGGGGAACAGATTGCGATTTCTCCCTGCTGTCCAGGCCCCAAAGCTCTTCCGGTCTCAAGATCAAGAACCTTCAGCCTGGTGTTGGGATAAAGTTTACCGCAACTGAGTGGTGGAATATTGGGCATCAGTTTGTAGCCATTGGACAGCCCCCGGATAGGTCAATAGTAGTTGTCAGCGCGGCGCATTCAGTCATTCCATACCGTTAAAAACGCACCTGACCCTGGAAGCGTCATCATCTCCTTGTAAAACTTTTCAGTGAGACCATCCCACCATAATTACTTCAAGAACTTCTATATATTCTGGGCTTCTGGATCAGTGGCCAAGAGAGAGGAAGGTAGCAAATCCAAAAAGCGAGTTGAGGTTTGTATTTGTCAACCGCTTTGAAATGTGTGTCTTTTCCACCTCATGCATCAGCACCGACCAGACTCCAGCTTTGAGGTTGCGAATTGGGAACAACAGCCAAGAACGTGCGGGTGCATCGGAGGACGAGCAAGGCTGGGGCTTCGTTGAAGGAATATTTGAAGTGCCAATTGTGAAAGCCAAGACTTGGAGGTTGGTATAAACAGCGCCCTTTGATTTTCCAGTGTTCCGCTGGTGCAGAGGATCAAAAGTGGGTCATCTAGATCTGCTTCAGAAAGAACATCTTCGGGGCAATCTGAACCAGAGTCGGAAAACAGTGTGGAAATTTGTGCAGCCTTCTCATCCCGAAAACGATAAGTTCGACTGGCCACTCGGCTCCTTTAGCTGCAGCTTTTGCGTTTGGCACGGAGATCGGGGTCGCAAACGATCCATTGAACGTGAGCGTCTTTGATTCTAGAAAGGAGGGTATCTGAAGTATCTTCAGAGTAGGAACTGTACATGATGCCACCACATCTCCAGACGCCAACGGTGAAAGCGTAGATTCTGGTCACGTCGCTGGTCATGTAGAGCACCACGTCCCCTTTTCTCATGCCTCGTTTGTACATCGCACTAGCGACTGAGGGGGATAATGGCTCAACGTCAGTGAAATAAAGTTTCTCCAGTAATTGAGTTTGTCTGTAAAATGAAATAAAATCATGAAAATATGTTCAAATTTTTCAAAGATAAACATTCTTTAAATATTGGTTTATTTCTTACCAGCCATTTCGTCCTTCCAAGCTCAACACTTGAGCAGAATTCAAAGGTATTGACAAGCGCTCAAAGTTTCCAGCTCGGATGGGAATAGCTGGGTAGCTACTCTCCAAAATTGGCCTTCGAAGTAGCCATCACTTTCCTGCATATTGCAACCATTTTGGTAATGAATTGTGGTAGATGTTGCTGTGAAGCAAGCTTAGTTTGTTGTTCTGAAGTGAGTTTGCAAACTGAACTGAAATCTGGATGACATTTTCACTCCTTTTATACAAACGAATAATTTTAAGCTTATCTTTTATTCGTAACTTTACTTTGGCTGGGGTTTCCCTATCAAACAAACAGGAACACATTTTATTTTAACACTCATTATGCATGTTAAGGTGAATGGAAAAACCAAATCTCAGGTTTTTCAATCACAGCATCAGCATTTATCTGCTCTTTGCTTCTTTGACTAAATATATATCCTAAAAGTTTAATCATATCGGTAGATATTCCCAAAGAATAACTTGTTCCTATTGAAGTTGGGAAATTTAATATGTTTGGAAAATCCACATGTTTTAATTTTACACCTCAAGTTGAAAATGATCACATACAGTGAAGCATTCAATGACTGCGTGAGGTTAACAAGGCCATCGTCGTCAATTTGGGCTGATTGGTTTTTGAATCAACTGCGCTATACATAGGTACATATGTTATTCATCCACTTTTTTTTTTTTTTTTTTTTTTAACAATATGATATAACAAAACTCAAAGTTGAGCCTAGCCCACAATCCACACGTTATTAATGGTTACTTAGTAGACATCTTTGGCCTCAAGAGAGTCGCGATATATTAACTTTCCCTATCTTCCCAGACTTTCGTCAAACTAACCGGCGTGACATTCTCAAGAGAATGTTCACTTTGAAAAAATTTGAGGTGAACTATCAACGATAATGCTGCTACTTTATCCGCTATTCCAGCGGGAAGGTCTTCTTGTTGACAGACTTCTCAAGTTTCAATAAGAAAAATCAGACTGACAGGTCCGGTGTACATTACATGATACCTCCTAAAATATTTTGTCACACTCTTTGGAATAATCCCATCACTCAAGTCTTTTCATGAACACAAGATCACACAACACATCTGTATTCGTCACCATTTCGGGATTCAGAAAATAAGCTGTACCATGTAAATGTTAAGTGAAAACTAATAAAAATGCACATGGTAGTTAAAAGAATAACCAGTTCTGCATTCACCGTAAATAGGACGTCGAAAGGACTAACCAGTTAATGAAAATGGTTGAAAATTTCAGAGAAAAATTCAGTATATCTGCATCAGGATTTAACATACGAGAATTGCATTCTGGAATCAAAAGGTAGCCAACTAGATATGAACCACATGGATGCCCCAATGATACCAGAAAATGGCCAACGTATGCAACCACGACGTTAAAAGCGGTATTGATCAACAGGAAATGAGTTTTGTCAGGAATGGATTTTTTGTTTTAAAAACTTTGAACTTCAAAACTACATGCAATTTTTTCTCATTTAAAATTTATTCTATATAGTACTGTTTCTTAGACAAAAAGACACAATAAGTCGTTTAAATAGACAGTCAAATAGTAACAGTAGGGAAAAATTTATTTACAAGATTTGATAAATAAATTTTTTTACACCTGCTGACATTTATTTTATGCCTGCATTTTCAACAGTTTTAGAAAAACGAACAGCTGTTTATGAAGCAATTAAATATTTAACGTCATTCAAGTCATGAACAACCTTCCAAGCTGCTTTAAGACAGCCTGAAATGAATAATCGATGAATCACGGTAAATAAAGTTTTACATGTGCGTCATTAGAAAACTTACTTTTGCCACAAACGTTTGGCAATAAATTCGTCTTACATGAATGATAATTACTATAGCTTCATACAAGTAACATTTCTGCGCAACTTATTATTCTCACCTGTACGTGGACACGGTCGACCGAGAAATAAGCCGACAATTAACATTCTCCATTACCTGATAAAACCTACAGGATCACGCTTGACAACTCCGACCGACACCTATACATCCATGATTGCTTTTACACACTGTCTTAACCACTCAGGAATGCTCGACAATGTGTCCTTGTTGCCCACCCCACTCAAAAATCCTCTTCAAACCACCGCCTCAATTCCTAATCACATACATGCTACCATAAAAAACTGCATAACCGACGCTGTCCTTTAACAAGACAACTAAACCGAGTCATCATTATTCTCTTCTTAACTATTGCGAAACCCTCCTGTGATTTCGCCCTCAATGATCCACCCAAATTATAAAAAACTTTCCCAAGAATGCTAGTACGCTCTTCCATGAAGATATGCTAAACCCCCAACTTTTAATAAAATTGACCAAAAAACAGCTCCAAAAATAGACCACATCATCAACATCACAACAAGCAGTGGATGAACCTCCTGGCGGTGGCGAATGACAATAAAATTACAAAACATAACCAGGTTGGTTATGACGCAGTGGATTGGGGCAAAAAGAAAACCTAAAATTCTCATAAAACGTTGATGCAAAATTTGCATGCCTCTATATTGTATTGTGATATTGTTCATTCGGCGTAAATTGTTGGTTGTTCTATATGTCAACAAAGATTTTCCCTTTTTTCCAACATGGAATTCATTTGTTACAAATGATATCACTTGAGTTCCACAAACTGTAGTAATAACACCCATTACAGTCTAGCCATTAGAGTAAATTACTAAAAAAACCCCAGCTGAGCATACAAAAATTATACTCGAAATCTCCGAACAGAGAAAAGAGAACCATTCGCTCCTGGCAATAATGTTTACAAATACGGATGGGGATTTGCGGATAGACTGACAATTAATGCACCATGAAAACATTCCAGTCCCATTAAGCTTTGAAAATTAGAACAAACAAAAGGCGCAATTTCAAGCTGCGCTGAAAATCATTATTTTTGGAAATTGAGAAAATTGTATGTGAATGATATCTAAAAAACCAGGCAACCAAAAAATATGACGCCTTAAACAACGATTTTAATAATTTCTATTTAAAGCGAACTCAAAACACTTACGCTAAACAGTAAATCTTCAAATACATGCTAGAAAGCGCCATTCCCTACTCGGTCATCCGCCAAAGCTCGTCAGCAAACACTGATAGCTGAGAGCCAGCAAGCGCGAACCAAACACAATTCCAGACCCGATGCTCTCGATCATGCGACTTAACTTAACATTGAAACTGATTAAGTTCTTCTGGAATGGCGAAAGCGCCAATGATTGAACCGCGTACATGAACACCCTTGGCTAAATCTGTATACTGCAATGAGAAATTTTAATATTCTGATAAAGAAAAATCCGCCGTCAACTATTGAGCTCTGGTATATACGTTCTTATCGTAGCCGAGTCAAAATGTAAAACGGGAATGGCTCCAATTTGTTGCAGATGTAAGGTGTTAGCCCAAAAAAGCGTGATAAATTTTTTAGTAAACATTTTCGCGTATCGAGCGAGGATTTGTTGGACTTACGCCAACATTTAGTCAAACGCCAAGCATGAAAGTAGTCTCTCAAACAATCGCCTGTCAGCTGTCCCAGTATTTTTTAAGTTAATGTAGCCTACAAAACAAACCTTTGCTCGCTGTATTTTCAAGAGTTGCAAAAACCCGCACGATTGACTACAGACTTTGAGAAGTTCATGAGCCTTGTTAAATTTTAATATAACATACATCGTACATGCCCGTTTTGCAACATCGGCTTTTAATCATTGGCTTAAGATCTAATGTCGTAGCGCGAATTTTAATGTTCACAAAAAATTGCAAATCCTTTGATTTAAATTGAAACAGACCCATCAGTTAAATTATCCATATATTGTGAACAATTTCAAAAGACTGGTCTTTTTGTCAGATAAGGCAACAATTTAAAAGCGATTACCAATGTCACAAAAATTTAATTCATTGAATTGATTTTGACTTTTGCGGATCGAGTTAATTCTATCATGCTACGTGTAGTCACTAATTCCATGACATTGAAAGTACAACGAAGTTTAAAATATAATTCTAGCATAACTAGTGCAAAAGGAATCTGTATATATTATTTGTTTAAAAATTAAAAAACTCAAATATCTGTTGCGGATGAAGCAGCTATAGAAGAGACGAATTCCCAAAAAGAATGCGAATTGCGTTATATTCCCTTTTTAAAATACAACATGCTTTTGATTATTTTAAAACCGAACTAGCATCGATTAAGCTAGAACAATGTTTAAATTTAAATAGCATTCTGACAATTAAAATCTGATTCTACACTAACCAGTACATAAAAGATTTCTGCTGCCTACTGATTTCGTGTCGTTAGGAGAGCTCTTAAAATTCCTCTTGAAATGCCCCGAAAAAATCTTAGAACACTCTTTCTCCTAATTACAAATTGATTCCCATAACACAACATAATTGGTTGGCAGGAACGACGAAATTTGCTCATTATTTTGTTTTCTCTGCGACTGCCCCAGTTATTCCTCTTCCATGATTCTAGCACACTCTTTCCCTTTACAAACAGTGTGAGGCCAATTTCCAACACAAACGTCCAAAATGTCATGATTGTCACTGAACTCATTAAAAGTTGAGCTCTAGTTACGCCATTAAGTGTTCCCCAAAATTGAATAAGAACGAGGTTAAAATAAAGGGATGTCATCATCATAGCTGCATTGCAGATCATGATGAAAACTCCTGTCACGCTCAATATATTTTTTTGGATGAGTTGCATACACCTGTACACATGGCGAACGTTAGGAGATTGCCTTAGTGAATTGTCCATCCTGTAATTTTTTCTTCCCATTTTCAGTTCTCGAACAAGAATGGGTGTGAAGTAGAAGCCATAAGTAACTACGGCAGCAATAAAAATAAGAATCGTTGTGTGAAAAATAACACCTACGTAAGAATGGTAGAGTATAAAAAATATTGGAATGGGGAAGTAGAAATATTCTGGAGGAACCAAAGCTCCCAAAGACAAAGCACTTCTTGGATTATATATGAGCATTAGGACCAAAAGTATTTCGGAAATCAATTCGATGATCCCCACAAGTTGAAGGAATATTTCGAGGAGTTTAGTTTTTGTACATTTGTTGGGACTGTAAGATGAGTTGTATGTTCCTGTGTAAAAATAAAAAATTAAAGTAAAATCATTATTTGACTCAAGATTTTTAATGTAACTTACTGTGCATGTGTTGTATAAAACCGAAAAGTAGATTGGACGCTACAGTTAAATCATCTGGAAACCAACGAAAAACGGAACAAACAACGATCATCATGACACCACCGATCCAATAGGCCAGTGTGAGATTATATTGGTTTAGGTCACCTAATCTATAGTATTTTAGACTAAGGACAGGTGCAGCGATCATCCAAGACAGTATATAGTAATAATTTAATTTTATCTTTCGGTCCAGTTTTGGTTCTCGATGGAATAAACATTTTGATCGGTCAAACGTTACAGCAACAATTCCTACGCTTGCTGTTATTTTAAATATGATATCTAGTTCTTTCAATAGTTTGGAGCTAAACATTTGTAAACGCTATGTAATTTTAATGGTAGACGTCGACTACGTGCGTCAGATGCGTCCATTACCTACCATTACTATTACCGTAATTTTATTAACCTACTAATTACCTACTATTACCAACTTTTATTACCTACTATTACCTAGGTACCTAGCTAATTACCGTTACTTTTATTAGCGCTATTATTACCCCAGTGCCGTCACCACGGGTGTAGCAGGGTGTACAATGTGCACCAAAATTTGAATGTCCACCCAAAATTTGAATGTCCACCCCAAGAATTTGAGATGTCCACCCAAAAATTTGAATGTCCCACCCAGAAATTTGAATGTCCCACGCCAAAATTTGAATGTCCACGCCAAGAATTGAATTCAACCCCCAAAATTTTAATGTCCACCCAAAGAATTTTTTAATGTCACTCAGAAATTTAAAAATGTCCATCCCAAATTTGAATGGTCGCAGCCAAAAGGAAAACTTTCAAAGAAACAAATAAGTTTTAAAAATTTTAACATAATACTCAAATTAAAGCGTTCCGCACCGGCACAATTTAAAGAATTACTCCATACGCGAACGCGTTCGTATATGAGTTAGTCCCTTAACGTACTAATTGAAAGTCCGTCGATGAGCTATTTAAATATTTGCTTGTGATCCCTCCTCCTCTCTATCGGCTAGCTCTATCGGACGCAGATAAGGTTTTTCAAGATCGCGAAGAATCAAGTTGTACCTTCGCAGCAGCAATGAACAATCAAGCGCTCAACGCACTACTGGCGTCATTAACGCATATGCAAACGAGAAATGTGGTCGAGCGCAAGACATGGAGTAAAATGATTGCAGAGTTTTTTGGATGCTGAGGCACAGAATTCTAAACGTTTGGAAAGGTCACCAAACACCCATTTGAGTATCAATAAAACCGTTTGTATTTTTTTGGGCCCTTTATTTTCTAAAGTTGGGGTTTGAAACCTTTTTATAAAAGTAACCATAAAAATGGCGGGGCTGTACAGCCACTCAAAAACCGTGGCGACGCCTATGCTATTAGCTACTATTACCATAACTATATTAACCGTACTATATTAGCCTACTATTACTACCTATTAAGCCTACCATGACTACGCAGCTATTACCTACTAATTTGTACTCAAAATTGATTCTGGCGTTGAAGTACCAGCGCGCCGGAAGACACCGATGCTATTATCACCTACCAGGATACGTGAGCTACCAACTTTTTATCAGTAACAAATAACCAAATATAACCAAACCAATACATTTAAGCACATTCAGACCTAAGGGTTTGGTTATAATTGGTTATTAGACTAATTTAATGTTGTTCAGTGACCTCTACTTCAAGACAGATCGATCAGCGTAAAAAATAGTAGGGTAATAATAGTAAAGTATAATAAGTAGGTAATAATAAGTAGGTAATATAGTAGTAATAGTAGGTAATAAGTAGGCAATAAAAATAGGTAATAGTAGGTAATATGTATTTGTAGGTAATGGGCGGCCATTTTGACGGCACGTTAGGTCGAGTCCGACCATTGGATTGTTATTGTTTTAATAAATAAACACATTTTTCCTTTTCATATTTGCAGCTGAGAATTTCAGCATGAACATTTGTAAAGAACAAAGTAATTATTATGGATCAAAACGCCTAATTACGGAATTTAACCATAACAACACAATTGACAATCAAAAACTAATGATTACCAAAAAACCTTGATTAGTGTTCTTAGTAATGATTTTCTGGAACAATCTTTTAGTCGATTTACGCAAATAAATTAAGTCTTTGGTAAAAATTAACGTGTGCATTATTTTAGAAGCTACACAAGTGATTTTTTACAATTTCATTTCCTATTAAAAATGGTATGAAACATTTTACGTAAACATAGAGTTCATGGTCTAAATATTATAAGCATCCATGTTTTTGTAGCTCATTGCATGAAATTAATACCATTTTTGAGGATATGTTGCAGCTTAAATTTGGTCAGTGCCAAGTTTTAATACAATTACAATGTGCATTTTCTCGAATAGATTAACTTATATGCTATTAAAACTTGGTTTTGGAAGATTAATTACCTAAAGAAATGCTTTAATTCTTTTTGCGTTAAATAAGCAAAAATAATTGTTTCCACACTTGGACAATTGAATTCTTAAATGAACAAAAATATGCCTGTTGAAAAAGATTTTCTTATATTGCAAATCGTCTTATTACTTGATGCCATAGGAAATTTGTATTAAATATGACCATATTCACTTCGACTACAAGTGGACAAGCAGAAACTTGATCATAAAATATTAAAAGGTTTGCCTTTATGCCGAAGATTCTGGTTTTAGCTGAAAGTTACGCCTTTTATATAAGTCCATCGAATTTATTGGGTAGCTAATGCTTGGTATCTTGGCGCCACTACATGGATTTTAAACAAAATTTATTAGCTGTGAATAATTTAAAGATTTGAGGAATTTATGTAATAAAAGTATATGCGATAGTTGGTAAAATTGGGCGTGTCACTCGAGCGCAAACCTGGGAACTTATGCTAATACCAAAATTAATTAAGATAATGTATTATATTTCTATACCAAGCAAAAATGAGCTTCAGGTAGCTCAGCGCTTATATCAAGCCTTCATTTCTTTAAAGCGTTCTCCGCATTTGTATTTCAAAGCCGTGGAAGTAGGTCTATGTAGGGCTTCGTTTGGATTTACATTGTATTTTAAATATGGTGAAATGTACTCTTATTCTTTTATTTTTCGTTTCTACGACGTATTTTGAGGTATTTTGCGAATATCGTCTCGAAGAGGCACTCCTCCCTTCTGAAAATTTTGTTGAAGTTCCGAATTCCCGAATATACTCAAACTTGAGACAACAGAGATGGAAACAAACCAGAGATTTCGCAGTAGAAAACTTAGCTGAGCTCATTTCTAAGTTTCCAACTTGCGTAAACCAGGTAATAAACTATAATGGGATAAATATAGGCCATTTTACCACTCCCATTGTGCTCTCACGATATGACGTAGTTTTTGTAAAATACAAACTGAAAAAAGGGTGGCGGACAACCAAACCAAGATGGTTGTACACGTATTGGAAACGTCTCCTTACTTTCGAACAAGTTTCTAAAATTCTTACCAACCACACAAACGAATTGCCATGGTGCAGACGGCATGAAATTCGAGACAACATTGAATGTTTCGATATTCCATTGGTCGACAACAGTCCGAAAACAAAAGGATGGTCTTGTGAAACTCATTGGTATTTGTTTCCTCCAAGTCCTTTTGAAGATCAGTTGTTCTATGAAAGTTCCGTAGCCCCACTAAAATTGCTGATTCCTGGAAGCTACAAAAAATTCTGGAGCCATACATATCAGCGGCTTACAAACGAAAAGAACCAAGCATCGTGGACGTTTGGTCTCCTAAAATCGAGGCCAATTTATGACATCATCATTACAAAAATGGAGCAGCCTGATTTCATCACCATGAAAGCTTGGACAACAACTTTGGCAGTTGGTCATCAAAATTTCATTTATGAGTACACAACCGTTTCACGTGAAGAATTTACCTTTGAATTAGAAAAGGTTGGAGGAAAAAACTACCTTGAACCAGTGGCTTACAGGTTAACGAATGCGATTTTCTTTTGTCGCCATTGCAAACCTTTCATGGTTTTCCAACTCTCTCAACATTGGTTCCATAGTATCAGAAAAAGAGCTTAGAAATACTATAAGAAAATATCATTCAAATACCGATTTCATACACTGGACGATTCTAGCCGCCGGGTGGGTTACAAGAAGCCATACTTTCTCAGGACGCCGTGGATTTGGTGGATGTTAGTCCATACATTTTTCTCTCGAGTTTGGGGAAAACCAGAGGAAATTTTGGATTGATTTGGAGCAAACTCGATTTAACGTAGAGATGAGGCTTATGATGCAAACAATTGTTGGAAATGGCTCATTCGGAACTTGGAACACTGGAGTGCAAAAAACGTTTATTCCTATTGGCATGGAGATGTTTCCCACGAGACTATGCTTGGTCTCCCGTTTTTGCAGCATTCATGAGCGGAAAGGCGGACCACGCCCACTTTGAATTTCATTCGGCTCAGTTAAAATTTGTTGGTTGTGGAATTTCCGAGAAGGATGGACTTGCTTTGGACAGCTCTATTCAATTTACGATCACTGGACCTGGATTTGCATTGCAGTTTCCACGGTAACCATGGCTGCTTTCTTTACTCACATATGAATTTTGTATCTTACAATCAGAAACGGGAAATATCAATCAAAGCCTTTTGGAGCAGAGATTTCCTGCTTGAAATTATCCTAATGGGGAAAACTCTACTAGAACAAGGAGATCCAATTGCCAGCAAGTATCTAAAATTTCGCAATTTGAGATGGGCAGTCGGTCTGTTCTTTTGATGACACTGGTACTTAGCAACGCCTATAAAAACAAAAATATCACAAAAAAATCCTTACCCCGTGCCCATTCCGGTTGATTCGTTGA
Organism: Orchesella cincta; assembly: GCA_001718145.1. Taxonomy (NCBI): domain Eukaryota; kingdom Metazoa; phylum Arthropoda; class Collembola; order Entomobryomorpha; family Orchesellidae; genus Orchesella; species Orchesella cincta. Next base: position 12,610 of record LJIJ01001308.1, read on the forward strand.
GAAGCTAATTCGCTACAATTTTACGACATACACAAAAGTAGTTTCCCGTGCGGGGTTTCGAGATGCCAGGCGTATGGATTTTGGCTAACTGTTACCCACTGCAAAGGCACTCGGGTATGATTTATTTAAGTGGAAGAAAATATATCCACATGGGGCTCCTGCACTTCCCAGTCAGGTTTTTTTATTTGCTGCTGGAGAACACAGTCATCTTCAGTTTTTCACTGATTTAATCAACCTAACAGAGTCCCACGAAACATATTCTAAATCACACAAAGCTACACCCAAACTGGTTTTCAATATTGTTGAATGGAACGCCAACAAATCATGAGATTTTAGAGGGATGCAATGAAACAGCTCTATTTCTACAGGATGTTGATGCTCACAAGCGTTTTATCAGTTGCGTAGAAATCTCACGATTAAAGATAGAGTTTATTTAAGCAAAAGCTCAATCTTTCGCCTCACGTATAAAATTGCATTCGGTGGCTGGCTTAGCCCAATTATATGGGCAAGAATGAAGGGTCTGGATGCCAGCGGGATTTGGAACTGGTGGACGGAAATAATTGTCAATTTCATGACTCAAATACGGGGAGGAAATCTGGAAGTCGTAGAACAGGATCAAGGTTCTGGAAAGTCAAATTTGAAGGGAAATATATCGGTAATATTTGTTGTACTCGCTGTGGCCCTTGTGATTTGCATTGTTGTATTTCTGGTAGAAATTCGGGAATTTATTAAGAGAAATCTGAAGGTAATTTATTTAATCCTGAGAAAATCCATTCACGTTGTTGGTGAACGCTATTTCAGAAAAAGATTCAAACCTAGAAAAATCCCAAGTGAGAATGTAAATGAAAATTAATTATTACTACTATTTCTACTAAGATTTTAAAAGTTTTTTAATAATTTAGTAATACATATTCATTTTGCAATATATTATGTCTGTGGGTTCATTTATGTGGATGTATAGAATTGATTATTATTAAATTACACCTTCAAATAAATATTGTATTTGAAATACACATATTATGCAAATAAATTTTTAGAGTACACAATTCTCCTCATGGAAAGGTAATGATGCAGTCAACGATGTAGCCCCAAACCAAATGAAAGAATGTAATTGTCGTAGCCACAGTGATGCAGTAAAACTTGCCTACTTTTATTTTGAGTGTTGGACAAGACATCAAAATCCTTCGGAAATGTTTGTGTCTAGTTAGCATCCAGGAGTCAACAAAACCACATCCCAAGTCGTAAACGACAGCAGCAAGAGACAAAGTACAAAAACCAGTTGAGGCACAGTCAATAATGCTGACTGGGTATGTCACTAAAATATTTGAAAACTTCTGTTACAAAATGGGCCCCATTTTTTCTCCAAAGTATTCTTCTAATAAATATTTCTTACAAATTCCAGGAAACTCCTCAATAAACAAGTGGTTCATGCTCCGTATAAAAACGTAGCCACATGGAATGAGTGAAATTCCGATGCTGATTTTCATAATGGGCCACGCCAAATGGAGCCATGCAGTCGTTGAATAAGGTCGTCAAAACTTGCAATTTTCGATACGTTTCCATAGCCGTTTTGGGGTGTCGAAACTGATCAATAGTGTAGCCACTGTCGTTTTTACGGCTGTAAAGAATTCAAAATAGTTCTAAAAAAGTAATGAAATTTATTTTGTAAATACATTTATTTTAAAAACCTTACTGGCTTTCTCTCAACCAGAATTCCAAGCTATTAGCATGCGCCACAATGGTCCATTGAGATAGACAATAATTTGCAATAACTTGACCAACAACAACAAATTCGTGAATCACCCCAGGAATCCGCCAATACCAAGGTTTTGGATGAATAAAGGAAAACAAATAAAAAGGCAGGTGCGGCATCATCACAAAAAACGACGCGCTCACAAATACTTGACAAGTATTTGACGGAATGCTCAAATTGATCACCATCCTTCCGCCATCCACATAGTCATCCAAATCAACCACATATTTCTCTACAAACTCCCGGTTGAAATTGAAGAGCGTGTTGATATACCCCCTGAGTTGTTCCTTGTAGATCATCATGTTTATATTGAAGAGCAAATTGAGGCAATACCAAATCACGCTGAAACTACTCATAAACATTCCCCTGTGGTTCTTAGAATCCCCCGTTTTAATTGCTGAGAAGAAAGTTTTAAACGGAAACACTGTGAGACAACAAGTTTGGATGAATATCAACGTAGACAAAATACTCCAAATTTTTTCCCAAAATGGACCATATTTGTCAACGCGATGCTCCTTTGCATTCCAGCGCCAAGGATAGGAAACTGTGAACATCCCTAAAATTAGAGTTTGACGAAGACAAGCCATTGTGGATTTATCCAGAAAATAAGGACAGTCAATAATGCTATTAGTGGAAAAAAGGGAGACGGTTTTTGGTGTTGGACTTTCGTCAAGATTAAAATTTCCCTGGCCCATTTCAATATCCAGGTGGAATGACGGGTCACGAGTAACTCGCTGGGAAGAACGGTTTCGTGCCAACAAGCTTGAGATTCTGATATGTGTATCGCCTTGTTGTTGAGATGAAACGGTTGATGAACTCCCAAAAAGTGTTGTTCCATCGTAGTTATCTTCGGCTTCATTGTATAAAAGGGTTGATAAGCCAGTCACCTTCGAGATATTTCTACGGCGACGTTTCTTTAATGTTCCAGTTTGCTGCATTTCGGTCTTTTCAAAATTGAGAATTTATTCTAAATGAAAGGACTTGCAGAATGGCTAGGCATGGGTCTGGATTGATGATTGAAAATATGTCTTCATATATGTTCCTCATCGCTTCCAATTAAATTTTTTAAGACTTGTGCGTACCTTTACTTAGGCACTTCCACCATTCCCAGTTCGTTTTCAAGTGGAAATGAAATATGAGTAAATTGGCTCGCCTTTGAAAAGACCTTGAGGGTGAAATATTTTTATAGGTAAACTACCTCACGTTATCAGAATTTTTTCGTCTGATTTATTACTTGGTGCCGGTTTTTTTGTGGGTGAAATACCGTCCACTTTATAGTTTAGAAAGTGCCGTTCTAATTAATTCAATGGGGCTCTATCATTTGCTTTTACATAAATCAGCAATAAAAGTTTATAGTGTTCGTGTTTGTATCATCAGGACACCGATTTTGAACATTCTATTATCATACTTTGATTTTGTATGCTGTTATGAATTTTAGGTTGCGGCTAAAATGTCAGAAATTAACACATCTACTATATTTGGCTATCAAAGTTTTAATAAATACAAATAATCCCTGAATGGATCCGTTCAGTTTCAGTTAAATACATTTCAAGTAGTTGTTTTTATAACGAACTGCTATGAAAAACTACTTGTGGTTGGTAGAAGAACAGATTATTACTGAAATAAATTGTACAGAAATTCAGATTTTAGGTGTATTTTTAATATTGTTTAATTAAATTAAATTACATTCCAACCATTAGGATAATTGGATGTTTTTTGTTGTTCTTTTGGCGCATGTGAAAATGCTTTTTGAGGCGCTGCGAATTTGTTGTCAATTGTGTTCAAATTTGTCATGATGATAAACCGAGAAAATGGCGTCCTTTAACCTCATGTCGATTCTTTTATTGCCCTGCTTCAAGTTAACTTGCCTAAAGAATGACCATCTATCGCGCATAACTTAATGTGGTCTATAATATTAGCAATAAGTTTCCACTTAAAAAATTTTTGAGAGGCAGTCGACTTTATAAAGCTGTGGAATTATTTAAATATTTTATGGGAGATACTTCTGTTCTATACTAGCAAAACAAGGGTACAGCTCATTAATATGCAAGTGTTTCGTGTGGAGGTCAAATCATCAAGTTACATAATACTTACGTGGAAATGTTGGAAACTGGTTAGGAATCATTAATTTGGACGTCCATTAACCTGGTTTGCGTGACAGTTAATAAACGTTATACAAAAAGCTTCGCCTTCGGAATGATTTAAAAACACTTTGACATCGTTACATCCAACACAGAAGCTTTCTGTGTTTGAGATAGCAGCGCCTCATAAAACATTTTCACGTGGCCCAAAAAAAACAGCAGAAAAATCCATTATCCTAATGGTTGGAATGTATTTAATTAAACAATATCGTCGTAACCTGTTTTAATGGACATTTATCCATTTATAAAACGATTTCGACATAATTGAAATTACTCACATTTCTTAAATCGAATCAACGCTTGTGAATATACCACAAATGGAACAAGATATTAAACGGTTCGTACCAGAGATGGCAATTGGACCACTGTCCTTTATGAACTCATTCATTTAAAATCAGATCACCATACGTATATTTTACATGTTTAATGGCAATCCACATTTATCGTAAACATCACTGTTCGGGGTTAGAAACGATAGAAAGAATTAATGTGTAAGCTAAAAACAATTACTTTTAATTTTACATTTTTGATTTTTGTTTACCATAAACCTTGTTGTACTTCATACCAATTCAGCAATATGTTAAGGCATTCAGCAAGTACCAAATTGATTTTGCTGAAAAGAAAGGCTCAGAAAAGCAGTCATAGTAATAATTATGAGATACCATCTCTGGTTCCTACTCCACTTAGGAAAGTTTAAAAAGGATGGTGAGCAATTTTTTTTCGCGTGCGAAAATTCAAGGTGCCTTGTTGTGCATTGTGACACATTGCACCGACAATAAATGGGCGACCGTTGTCAATGAAGAAATTTTGTCTCACTTTGTCTTGGTTGACATATATAAGTTTTTGGCATTCCACTTTATTTCCAGAAACTAACAGGTATAGGAACATGATACATTTGGACATGATAAAAAGTCTTCATTGTTTGCGGTCGTTTCTTTTATTATGGACGTGGCCCTCGATTTAGAATAAAACTATGATCATTACAGATTAATAATCTGGATATGTTCCTTTTACGACCTAGAATTTTGGTCTTTTGACGTAATACTCCATTATATTGATCAGAAACCTAGCACTGCTTCACAATGAAACACTCTATGTAAACGGAAGATAATATATAAAACAAAACATGATTTTCTGTGTAAATCAAATTGCCATCTTATACACACACTTCTCACTTTTTATAGGATTGAGATATCTTGCTTGCTACACACAAGGCCATCAAGTCTTGTCTGGTGGCTTATTTTCAACTTGGCTTGGAGAACTTCTCACGCGTCAACCCCAACGACGTCAATGAAAGGGCTGCAATTATGTAAATTTAATTACTTGTTTCTGCGAACAAGTTTACTTCTGTGCGTCTACCAAATCAATCTCTCATGCACAGTCCAGTTGAATTCCCAACCTCGAGGAATAAACTACACATGGAGAGAAATGGTCTGTAAAGTATTGTTCCGTAAACTATTCATAACTCTTTTCATCCTTTTCTACAGTTGGCAGTTTTGTAATGCTCGGTTTAGAAGACGAAAATGTGCTGCGTACAAGCCCCCTTCAATCGATCCCATTTTATTATTTGGGTCAGCAGAATGTCGTAACAGTGTGAAGTGGAGTCTACGTCTCCCAAAAGTCGTAGAAAAGCTGCCTTTAGTAATTTCAAAATCTGCTTTTTGACACAAACTTGAATTTAGTTTGTAGAAAATAACTGAAAATTTTTCAATTTTTTTACAGATTACAGAACTGCAATCTAAAGGGTTTGTCGCTTCTACCCACACCATTCTATCAAAAGACGGATATTATACAACATCTACTAGAATTTCTGGCAGTGAATCTTCTCCACCAAAACGAGGAAAACCTGCAGTTCTACTTTTTCATGGTATGGGAAGCCGAGGGGAATCATGGACTATTCAACCAGGAAATCGGAATCTAGGTAAGATCATCGTTTTATATTAGACCAAGATGGTTAAAAATTTATTCCAAATTTTTATAGCTTTCATGTTGATAAATGCTGGATACGAAGTTTGGCTTGCAAACCTGAGGGGTTCAACTCCATCTCAAAATCACACTCATCTAAATTACAAAAGGAATCTTTTATTTTGGAACTTCAGTTTTGAGGAACAAGGCACTCTTGATTTGCCCCCTCTTGTTGATCTCATTTTGAAGGAAACGGACACTGAGAAAATTTATTTCGTTTGCCATTCCTCCGGATGTTCTTCTTATCTTGCGGGATTGGCTGAAATTCCGGAATTGAATAAAAAATTCAAAGCTGGATTTTTATTAGCACCTTCCAGTTTTCTTGGAAGTGCATATGGACCTGCGGCTAAATTGAGAGTTTTATCAGGGACTTCATGGGAACAAATTCTTTTCGTTTTGTTACGAGGAAGAAGGAATGGTGGACAAAGTGATTTGGCAAAAGCTTTGGGCTTTCCAGGAATGGAAACGATTTGCTCGATTTCAGCCTTGCAATGCGGACTTTGTGACAGATTCATTTTTGCCATGTTTGGAGCTGACGTGAAACAGTTAAATTTTACTAATATTCCCAATATGATTGCTAAATCTCAAGACAACACTGTGTGGAAATCACTGGTCCATACTGGGCAGAATTTGATGTCATGTGGATTCAACAAGTTTGATTACGGCAGTCGTAGAAATTTGGTTGAGTATGGGAGTCAATATCCGCCTAAATATGACTTGGAAAAGGTGGCAGTTCCAACGTACATCTTTTATGGAGAATCTGACAATCTTATAACACCTTGGGTAAAACTTAAGCAAGATAAAAACTCAATTTTTACCTTTACGTGTGTTGTTATTTCAAAAAAAATATTTTTAACTGCAGGATGCAGAGCGGACAAAACAGGCGATTCCGTCCAAATACATGAAAGGTTTCTATCGGGTTGATTGGCCTTTGTTTAATCACATTGACTTTCTGATGGCAAATGATGCTGATATTTTAGTTTACAAAAAAATATTAACTATCATGGATGAGCTGGAAATTAAGAATGGAAAATAAATGCAAACTAAGTACAAACTACACATATATCGCTGTAAAGAGCGGTATTGAATTGAGATGGTAAATTGATAAACATAAACTGTTGTAGAAAATGTACCAAAATTAATGACCAAAGCAAAAATACATAATGCAACTTATTGCCGAAAATTAATTTTTCCAGGCTCATAAATTGCATGAATATTTCATGATTTTCCTAATATATGTCAATTATTACAATGTTTTTGCCTTTTTTGAGAATTTTAAGTTGAGTTTCATTATGTGATACAGCTTTGTAACACGATACTTTTGATAGGACTAGTTTTTAATAATTTATTCATTCAAACTGTGCAATAACGTTAAAATTAATGTAATACAATGATATCATTATCAACACAATGTTAATCTAGTCAATTAGAAGTAAATTCACAATTTGCCCCAAACAAAAGTTAAGTATGACAATCGGAGTAAGTTTTTCCATAAAGTTGACAGATCCAATTCGAACCTTTAGTGGAAACATTGAGACGAAATACATTCGCATCATTCTACTTTGTATTCTGCTTCCCCCACCTGACGACACCGAACTGCGCAAAAGGATTGATTTTTGTAGGAATTCCAACGTCAATTGAGACTCAGAATGCAAACTGGCACAAGATCCAAAGCAAACGATATTGCTGCAATTCCATCCACAAAAGTTATGGAGAAGAGAACTAAAAAAGGAATCGACATTTCCATCCCAACGCTAACAAGCACATACACACTGATGACAATGGCTAAAATCACCAAATTAAGCAATGCGACAACAATTGTGTCTTTCTGAATCCAGTTGTAAAAACGTGATAAAATTTGCAGTTGTCTATATTTCATAACCACCTGTGTTTTGTCCAACAAATCAGCAACCTTTATATTTCGTAGATCTTTTACGTAGTTCACCAAGCAAACATTTGGAAGATAGAATAGTTCTCCAACTTCAAACGCAAACCTTCCGCAAATATCATAAAAAATCCACACCGAAAATAAAATAATCGCTATCAAGTAAATTAGCGATTTTGTACTCCACTTTTCATCTACTTCCTCCAAATTCCAACACTCTTCCAAAATGTACCAACCAAATGTGGCAGATGAACAAGGCTTCATCCAACGTTGAAGCATGTAGCAGCTCACAATAACTGGAGAACAAAGCAATCCGATTAGCTGTATATAGTTGACTATAAACTTATTCCATTTTGACATTGATAAGGCAAACTTCGACTCCATTAACTGACACTTTTCGTATTGAACCAAGCCATTTATTAGCTCTGCAACAAATCCTCTTCTTTTTTGATAAGTTGATGTCATAATGATAAAAACGGTAGCACCAATCGCATGTAACGCACTGGCAAGTGTGGTTACAAGATTTTCCGACTTTCGTGCTGCCAACAACTGAAACCACAGAACCCCTGAAAATCCAACGCCGATTAAAAGTTTTAGCCATTGCCAATTATAAATGGATTTGCTGCAAAAAATAAACTTTACAGATCCATCACTCTCCCGACTTAAAATGTAAGGGTATGTGCCAATCAGATGTTGAAGTTTTAAGATTATGTTGAAACCCCTCAGAAAGTTCTGTGATAGGATTATTAAAAATAAGTAGTCAACTACATAAAGCATTAAGAAAACTTTACAAAATTTAAAAAAGAAAAAAACGACTTTATGATTTTATTTAATGCTTAGAAAGCTTCAATCGGATGAATTAATTGTTGAAATCAAGAGTGCAATGTAGGTTGGCCACTACTTTATATCATAGTGATTATATTTGCCAGCCGAGAAAAAAATATGTTACAATACGAGTGTAATTAATTAATAAATATTACTTTCAAAGATAAAAGAATTCATTAAGGTATATAATACAGTTACTGAATTGTGTAATTGCAACTGTCACTGAATATTTACTCTTGAAGAAAACAATCAGCATTTATAGTTTGTTTTTGAGGATAGCAATCATCTGTTTTAAGTATTATCTAATTCTCGGGCAGCCCAATTTTTGTGGAATGTTTGTTTTTTTTTGTTAAGAAAATACTGCGACACCAGTAATTAGCATGAGGCTGAAAAAGGGTTCAAAAATTAATTTTATGGTACGTCTTATTGACAAAAATAATTGGTTATGATATGGTACAGCGGTAAGATAAACGCTGTGCACTGAAAAAAATAATGCGTAAAACGAAAAATCGTTGTGTTTGTAAAATCTTATTCATTAAGCTAAACAAGTAGTTCAGTTCGGTATTGAGACGATAATTATAGCCACCTAAATCTGAACCCAGTGGCACGAGTTGTAGCTGTTTGCTTTTCTGAATCAATTCTTAAACATTGGCATTACTTATTAGACAATATATTTCTTAACGTTAATTCTAACCTTTCACAAATGTCAAAAATAGTCAAAGCTGACAGAAAAAACAAACTCGGTAAGATAACTACTGGTAAATATCGTTATTTATGAAAATACTAGTTTAATAAAAGCAAGTTGACAAGTTGTCCCAAACAAAAATTAAGTGTTTCGATGGGCGTAAGTTTTTCCACAAAGTTGACTGCCCCGATGCGCACTTTCATTGGAAACATTGACCCTAGATACATCCGTATTTTTCTGCGTTGTATTCTGTTCGCATTAAATTTCGATGCTAAACTATGCATAAATTTGAGTGTCCGCTTTGACTCCGAGTGTAGACTTGCACAAGATCCAATGATGATGATATTGGTGGCCATCCCATTTGAAAAGCATATAATAAATACTATAAGTTGAGGGATAGACACGTTTGAGCCATTGCTTATCAACACATACAAGCTGAGAACGATTGTGACAACCATCAAATTTAGAATTGAAACCATAATAACATCCTTCTGTATGATATTGTAAAAACGCGTAAGAATTTGTAATTGCCTATATTTGCTAAAAATCAGGAAATTTTCAGAAAATAGAGCACAGTTTCTACTTCTGAGGTCTCTAACATAATTAGCAAAGCAAACACTTGGTAGATAAAATAGTGCCACATGTTCCAAAGCAGTTCTTCCCAAAATATCATAAAAAATCCAACCCGAAGAGAAAATGCTTCCTACAAGGTAGATGGTTGATTTCGAGCTCCATGTTTTATCATGTCCATCGTAAATCCAGCACTCTTCCAAAGTGTGCCACGCAAAGGTAGCAGATGTGCAAGGATTTATCCAACGTTGGAGCAGGTAGCAACTTATAACAACTGGGGAACAAATCAAACCACTTAACTGCATATAATGGACTGCAAACTTTCTCCATTTTGACATTTCCAAAGCAGTTTTGCTCTCATTTAACTGGCACTTTTCGTATTGAGCCAAACAGGTGAACAACTCTGCAACAAATTGGGTTTTTTGTTGATAAGCTGCGGTTACAATGATAAAAATTGAACCACCAGCAACATATAGCGTGCTAGCGACGGATGTTGCTATGTTTTCTGTATTTTTTGCTTTAAACATTTGAAGCCGCAACACAACGCAAAAGCCAGTACTGATTAAAAGTTTTATCAGTTGCCAAAAATTTTGTGTTTTATTATAAAAAATAAATACTATAGTTCCATGAAGAGAATTGCGGATAAATGTAAATGGGTACGTGCCAATCAAATGTTGAAGTTTCAGGTTTAGTTGGAAACCCTGCAAAAAGTACACGTCAATATTCCTTCTATTTGTAAATTTTACTAGTATTTGCGATGAAGTTTAATTGCCCTTGAGCTGGTCTGGCAAATAAATGATACGTTGTAGAATTACGTTATTCACGGGGATTCTAGTACGTGTTATTTAATGGTTTATAAAAAGTATAATTGCATATAATATGTAGTCATCACGAGTCGGAAAGTTGATAGTCTGTATTTACATTATTACGTATCCTATGATTTTCCAACAAAAACTGTTCATAACCTGGAAAATGCTTAATATGTAAAGCCATATCTACATTTTATGCTTGATTAGAGATTTTCGTGAGTACGAGAACACGTGAGATCAGAGGTCACTCAGGATGTATATGTTGTAATCCGTTTACACATAGGTTACTTCAGTAACTAGAAAGAAACCCGGTTCACTGCGTTTTTCAGTGAAATGGGATTCCCCTATTTTAAATTATTACTATCGTCATTTCAGCAAGGTCTTGTCTGTTCAAGTATTCAAATTTTCCAATCTTGCTTGAGCAAACAAAAAATCTAGGCTGGAGTCTTGTACACTTTCGAAGTTATCTTGCTTGAAATATCCGTCTTACTTATTTAAGCAGGTAGTTTAGATAAGCTTTTAGAAATACTAGATAAAGTACCAAAGCAATAAAATCAAATATATCAGAAAGTTCAAACTATTTTCTAAAAATGTCGATAGAGGATAGAACCAAAACCACGTTTAGTTCCTTCTACCTAAGACAAGGAGGGTATTGAAATGAAAAATGAAAGAAAGCATCATGACTGCCGTCAAAACCTAGCCAAAGTTCAACTGATGAATGCGAAACAATATTCCTTGGAGAATGAGCTAATTAGTAAGTACACATGCATGCACCTTATAATATTCAATATTTCATCCTCCGCATCTGCATGTACAGCTGAGACAAACATTTTAGGCATAGGATTTTCTATAATATAAGTCCCGTAATTGAACAATGTCTTTAATTATCTCAAGAGGGTGTGATTTGAGATCAACTTCAGCAGTTATTGCGTAAAATGATTCCCTCGATTCTACTAAAAAAATTGTATAACTAATCAAGGGAAACTCATAAATATGATATTATGTAATAAAAAAATATGTAATGATAAATTGAAAGTTGCTTTCTAAATTTAATATGCTTATACAACCTCTGTTAACTAAAATACTTGTTTAAAATAAATTGAATTAAAATTGGCATTTATTATTCAGGAATGTTTGAATAAGCTATTGTCCTGACAGCAAAAAAATATAAAGTATTCTATGGGATTGAATTTTACAATGTTTTCCACAATTTGGTATGGAAAAACATGTAAATATTAGGCAAAAGTATGATCATCACATATATGTGACATCATGTTTTTCATATATATTTTGCACAAACTACCAGAACTCATTAACTATTCATATTCAATCCCCAAAAACGTGCATATACCTCTTCAAGTTAATAAAAGTAAATGCTTCGATATAACAAATTTCAAACTTGGTCAACTAACTTCAGAATATATCCAATATGACATGACATTTGGTGCCAGTTGTCCTCCAGAATCCAAGAGAAATGTCGGGCTACCACCCGATATTTCAAGCAGCTTTTAATTTTTCTCACTGCGCATTTTTCTACTTGTATCCATATATTTTTAAGTTTTTTTGATAAGGACAAGAATATTTCGTGAAAGTAATCCTATTGGGCCAAGGACAGCACCTTGGATACTTTCGGTTACATTCATTTCCGTTTTTTGTGGACTCGGATCGTTTTTACTTATTTTCTTGCCTCACTTACGTCCATAGAATTAAGTCTGGAAGTTTATCATGTCGTCATTTTCTTTTTCTTAGGAATCTGTGGTGTTTTAGAAGTAGTTACTAGCACAATTCTACTCAGACATAGCGAAATCCTCCATTTCAACACGTTATGTCGTCTGAACGAAAAACGTGAGAGCTGAAATAAATATTCCTAATCATATAGTGAAGTTAGAAAAGTAAAATACAAATTTTTTAACTTTTAAAATGCCAGATATCCAGCAAGACAAACGGAAACATGGAACCGTTCAAAGCAGTAAAATCGGAGTAATGTTCAATGCAATTGTGTTGAGCTACGCAGCATTCGCTCCATTTTTACCTTTGGTTGCAATATTCAGCAAATTGGATCCATTTTATTATGTATTTGAAGGATACATCCTTTCTCACCCATATGAACGTTCCTTAGGCACAATTATAATTGTCCCAATTATTCGATTTCTTTTGGGATTTTTCTGTGTTACAGAATTTGCCAGATTTGCACTGTTTAGCATACTTTTACTTGCTCTTGCCTCCTTAATTCCCTTTCACTACTTCGTCAACTTGGGAAAAATTCATTTTCATTACCATTTGAAAAGTCCATACGGATTTATGTCGAACTCCGTCTAGCTTTTAATGCTTTCTTCAACAGACTGAGTTTTGTCTGGGCCTTGTTTATTATTTTACCTCCAAGTTGCCACTATAATTGCAATCTGGATTGCACTAAAATGTTGGGGATTTGTACCCATTTTTGTTTCAGTTGTAATGATCATTGCAACTTTCATATTTTTGACAGTAACCATTATACTCATACCTGCATCTGCTATAATCAATAATGAGAGCTTGGAATTCTTAGCGGAGAGACGGAATCGGTACTTCAACACGAACTTTAGGTGCAAGCACCATTATTATTTTTATATTAAGTGGAAATCCCAGCGTTGTATTGGGATTCCTTGTGGAAACTTGTTTGTTATTCAGCAGCACATTTTCAAATTATATGATTCAGCTTGTGGATAACCTCACCAGTGCACTTCTTTTATATGATCCATAAGACTATCTACACACGTTTTTTATTAAGTTAATGAGTTTTGCATGTCAAATTTGATTTATTAGCTTTCTAAGCAAGACTTGAAATAGGGGTTTCCTTAAAAATATTCAGATGTTAATAACTATTCAAAATACTTTATGCCCAACAAAAGGAAATTTATGCTATCTAACAAAAATATTGTGTGTAATGGTTAAATTGAAATTTGCTTGTGTAATTTATGCTTATACAGCCTCAGTTTACTGCGAAACTTGTTTAAAATAAATTGGATTTAAATTGGCATTTGTTTCTTTGCTTCTGATATTTTTGATGAAGGTGTCTCAGTCCTACCCACAGCATAAAAATATAAAGTATTCCTTGGGATTGACGTGTACAATGTTTTTAAGATTAATAGGGAAAACATGTAATCAATTAGGCAGAAGTATGGTCACTTCTTGGCATCAGTTCATATGAAATTATGTGACCTGCATGTTTTTCATGCACATTTAAGCTAAACTACCAGAACTTATTAACTATTTATATACAATCCCAAAAACCTATAATTTTATATCCCTCCTCTAGTTATGTAAAAGTAAAAATGCTTCGATATAACAAATTTTAATCTTGGTCAGCTACTTATAAAATATGTTCAATATGACATTACAATGTAGCGCCAGTTGACCACCAAAATACAGCAGAAATTTCCAGCAGTTAGACAGCAATACTTCCTGTCCAAAGAAAAGTTTCAGATTTATAAAGCACCGATAATGAATATAATAACATACATGTTATCCCAAATGCTCATTTGCCTGGGATAAAATATATTTTATCATCATAATAAACATATTCATCTGTTTTAATTAGTAGTGAGTTGGGCTTATTTAAAATAGCAAGTTAAAAATGGAAATTCACAATATACATTATATCTATATTATACATATTGCTCGCCTCAAGTAACCTGATTTTTGTAACCAGTCACCTATGGTGATGAACTATTATTATAAAATAGAAATATTATAGATGATTAGAAATATGTTGATAATAAATTTGAAAATGCAACCGCGTAAATTTTCTATACATTTTTGACAAATATATGCTCACTAAGCTTTCCACTTTAATGCTTACCATTGCATCTGTCATCTAGAGAAAACAAAATGTAAACAATGATTTTGTTTTTTGATTTCATTATCTGTGAAGTTAACAAATATTTAAAGCTTAAAATTGATCATGCCACTTTTCCGGTAAAACATTATGTAAGCACTTTCCAATCAAGGTAATAATAACTGGTTGAAAATTCCTTAAAACTAAATGCGTCTGCAATCATCAATAAATGTGCACATGGAAATGGAATCATTACAGTCTGAAAAGTATTTTTGATTTCATACTAGCAACAGCCATGTAAAATTTGCTCCATATATTTTAAGTAAACCCATAGATAATTGAACGCGGAATGTAAAGGCAAACAACATGAAGCAATACAATTAAGTGTAATTTTTATAACAGTTTTAACTTGCATCAGATTTACATTCACATTTCCTGCAACATTATTTATCAACCCATATAATTATTTTATAAATTTCCTATTTCAGCCAGTAACTTTTAATAGTTTTCTAAAACGGTTGTAACCCGGATGTAAAACAAGGAAAATACCTTTTACCCGTTACTTCCCTTTTCAGACGAGTTTTCCCTCACTCAAACATGAGGAATTATTCAGTTAAGATGTCACCGACACCTGCTCTTTTGAATGACACCCAAATTGTGGCCTTTAAAATTCACAAGCACGCAAATTCTTTTTTAGTTTTTTGTCCCTTTCCAGTAAAATGGAATAGAAGCTACTCAAAGTTAGTTGTTACCAATCCCCACTGGAAATGCTTTTCATGGGGGTTTAATATGCTAGTCACATTCATGTTTGGAATAGGCCAAATTGCCAGCTTGTTTTTGTACGGATTCATTCAACATCATAGAAACTTTCAATTCATCGAATCCATTGTGTTTTGGGTACGGGAGCTCTACTCCTTTCGAGTTGTGGAATAATACTTTAATTGCCAGGGAACGTGAGGATGTTCTCTCCAGCTTCAATGAAACCCTTCAACTTGGCTTGTGTATTGAAAATGGTAAGTTCGTTCAGTCATTTAGATAATAATAATTTTAATCCTCTACTGCAATAAGTTTTTACCTCAATCGTGTTCTTCATTTTAAGGAATCAAATCACGAAATCGGTGTGAACTATCCGGGTTTCAATTCATGGCACCTACGACAAACTTTTATGTGTGTCTTGGTTACTTTTATGGCGTTACTTCCAATACCGCTGCTTGTAGCCACAATTTATTGCGACTGTGACTTTGGCTTCTTTGTTATTGAAGACATTCTTTCCGAGCCGGTTAACCGCACAGTTGTAGAAATACTTGTAGGCCTTGCAATTAGAGTTCTTCTCCTACTTCCAGTTTGTCTAGAATTACCCAGAACGGCATCGTTTGTATTTTCATGCTCATTTATTTTACTCAAAATCTTCATACAAAATACTGCATATTTCCTTCATTATGATATGGACCTCAAAATATTTCATCGCCATTATTTATGCGTAAAATTGCTGTTTAAGAAACTTGAAACTGTTGTCTTTGCGACAATATATGTTGGGATGTTTTTTATATTTTGGTGCACTGTCGTTTCTCTTTCTATTGCTGTGAAGGGTGGAGAACAGGTTCCAACATTTATTCGATTTTATGTAACAGTTTTAGCAGTTATTCTAGTTCTTGGTCAAACTTTAGTGTTACCTGGAGCTGCAAAGACTTGCGACAACCAAAGAGAATTAGTCAGAAAGTACTATGAAGAAGCAAGGAGAAACTACTCGTGTCTCAAAACCAAAGATCGAGCGTTAGATCTAAAAATTTCACGATCTGTACTCCCAATCGAGATTCCGTATGGGCCATTTGACGTTTTAGGGCGAGATTTTTTAGTTGATTATTTTACATTGATTTTACAAAGAACGGCGGATGCAATCCTTCTTCTTGAATTTTAAACAAGCTTTATAATGTATACAAAGGCACAAATCAGTATAATGTAAGATTTATTATAAGTATGTGCTTCAGTTTTTAATTGAAGACATTTGAATTTGAAAATTAAAAGCTTATTAACTGCGCTTATTTTGATAAAGAAGCCAAAAATATTCCTATACTTTTTTGTACAAAAATTCAATTCAAGCTTCAAGGAAATGTGATAATGCAGTCAATTATATAGTCAGCCACAGCCTTGAAAAATGTAATTTGTGGAAGCCGTCACAAAGTAAATCTTGCAACTTTCACCTTTAGTGCTGGCACGACATCAAAATCCTCCGGAATTGCTTGTGCCTAGTTTGACCCAAGAGTCAACAAAACCACATCCCAAATCATAAACCGTTGCTGCCAAAGACAATGTACAGAAACCCGTTGTGCCGTGTCAATAATACCGATTGGATATGTTACTAAAATTGAAAAAAAGGTCATTGTATAATAAAATAACTTAAAATGTTTTAACAGCTAGCATAAAATCTTGCTTACATATTCCAGGAAACTCGTCAATAAACAAGTGGTTCATGCTCCGAAAAAATACATAACCACATGAAATGAGTGAGCCCACAATGCCTCAGCTTCATAATTGGCATAGCCAAGGGTGCCATGCAGTCATTGAAACATGCAGTTAAAACCTGTAATGCCCGATACGTTTCCACAGCCGTGTTTGGGTGGCGTAGTTCATCCACAGTATATCCGCTTCGTAATTCCGACTAAAAGTAAAATTTTGTAAATCAAATTAAAAATAAATTCTAAAAAATATTTTACTCACTGGCTTTCTCTCAACCAAAATTCCATGCTATTTGTATGCGCCACAATGATCCACTGATACAAACAGTAATTTGCAATTACTTGGCCAACAACTACGAATTCGTGAATCGCCCCAGGAATCAACCAATACCATGGCTTTGGATAAATGAAAGAAAATAGATACCAAGGTTGGTATGGCATCACCAGAAAAAGTGTCACAGACACGAATACTTGACAAGTATTGATGGAATGCTCAAGTTGATGACAATCCTTCCACCATCCTGGTAATCATCCAGATCCACAACGTATTTCTCCATGAACTCCCGATTGAATCTGAATAAAGTGTTGATGTACTCCCTGATTTCCTCTTTGTAGAGATACATATTGAGGTTGAATGAGAGGCAAAGAGAATACCACACGATACTGAACGAACTCATGAATACACCCCGATAAGATGTATGTTCTTCAGCCGTTGCTGCTTTGAAAAATGTGTGAAATTGAAAGGCGCCAATACAGCAAGTTTGCAAAGAAACCAGAGCCCATTGAAGATTCCACAATTTCATTCCAGGAATGGGCTCCACTTGTCAATACTGTAAGTTTTTCCGTTCCAAATCCAAGGAAATGTTCCCGAAAACATGCCCAGTAATAATGTTTGACGTAAACGGCTCATTGTCCATTTGTCCAAGAAATGTGAACGATCCTTGATGCTGTTCCCGTCTGAATAATATGATGGAACTGTTGTTGTTGCACTTCTTGGTGGACTGGGACCAAACTCAACGTCATCAAAACCATCATGTTTTTCCAGATGGAAAGTTGCGTCTCGAGTTACCCTGATGGCTGGTCGCGACGATTTTCAAAAAGACTTGCGACGCTGATTCTTTTTTCTCGTCCATTATTATTACGGTTTAACAACGTATTTGGTGAGTTGAAATTGTCCTCAACTTCATTATAGTTTAGGGTTGTTAATCCGTTTACTTTTGCGATGTTCTTCTCCTCCGCTTCCGCAGGGTGCCTCCTTGCTGCATCCTGATCCGATTACAATTAAAAAGAAACTGGATTTTCAACTTCTCACTGTCGTGATTGACGTGAAAATTGACCCAAATTCCTGACTTCACCGCCTTTTTGTAGTATTTTTTAAGGATTTAAATATGTAAGGACATTCTTATCGCCCGACAAACAATTTAAGGTTTATCCCGTTACTACTACGATTTATAACTTGTCTAGCCGTGCATTTATTTTAATTTGTTTCACAGGTATAACCATTTTAGAGTAATTACTTTAGAGTAAACTACTGCCAATCAGGAAAATTGAGCATCAGAGGAAATGGCAATGTTTTAATGCAAGCTAACAAGCACCACTTAAGCCGATTTTTGACTATCTCGCTCTAAGGCCACGGTGATTTACTTCTAAAAAAATTATTGTTTTCTGTCCCGCTCGTTTAGTGTAGAGGTTAGATATTCGTTTTTATGCTACAATTACCGGCACGCGGTCATCATTATGCAAATTGAACTGACACAACTCACATGGAAATGTTTTCTACAAGCTTTTTCAGTTTATTATCCATCTTTAAACAACTTTCATAACTACTTTCGAACGCTGCACGTGTTATTGGCACTGATTTGATGTACACTTTTTATTTCTTCACAATACACCCAATCTAGCCAACAACTTAAATTACCAGAAGGAGATATTAAACCAGGTGTAGTAGAATGTTTATACAAAAATCAATTTGAGACCTGATAGTTTATGTAAACAAGCCTAAAATACGGTTATGTGTAATTATCTACGATAAACACTCAGTTTATGGAAATGTGATAATGCAACGAAATAAGCGTAGTCAGCCACTGACCCTTGAAAAAACGTAATGTGTGATGCATAAGCACTTAACCATTCGCAAACACATCGTTGGTGTTTCGGAAGGTTAAGGCATATATACATAGATATATATAACTAAATAATCTAGTTACAGAAATCAATCTTGCGGCATACAGACATCAAACAGGAAATGGAAATAGGACGAAAAAACAATGCTAACTATTTGCTTACGTATGCATAATAAATAAATAGTTACAATCATACACACAATAATAATCGTTTAATACATTACTGCTTTATTTCTTTTATTGAATAGATAATATATATGAATGAGGTACTATAGCAATATGCTCTATTTAGAATTAAGAGGTTATATAGAACCAAAGTAGGTAGGTACTCAACGTCCAGTGGACCCAAACCCTCCAGAGCCCCGTGTTGATGCTAACTCAGGTGCAAGAACAGGTAATTCCTCAGCTTCGGTGTCAGCAAGTTGTTCAATTAATAGTTGGGCGATGCGATCCCCTGCGAAGAATTCATAAGGTTCTTTTGAGGAGTTATAGAACACCACTTTAATGGTGCCTCTGTAATCCGAGTCGATTACACCACCTACCAACAAACCAGGATATTTCATCAGTTTTCATGAATGTTCATCAATTTTAACAAAACTTAAGTATTGAAAATGAAATCCTACCTTGCACAAAAACTCCATGAAGGCAATGTGAACTCCTGCTTGCTAGTCGGCCATAGGCACCATCAGGAATGATAACCATTATATTGGTATCAATCATCCTCACTTCCCCAGGAGGAATAACGCATGCAACCATACTATATGAAAAAGTGTATATAGTATTATCCCATCATCAACAACCCCAATGCATGATGATATGGACTATACCTAAACAGGTCGTAACCCGCAGCTTTTGCCGAATACTTCCTGGGAATGATTGCATATGAGTTAGCCTTGATGAAATAAAGCTTCTCAGCTATAATAAACAAAACATAATTTTAATATTTTATTTATTTCATAATAACGAATTCATCATATGTTTAATAAACATGAACAAGCATTTATCTAATACCAATAACGTTCAATATAATTTGAAATAGATGTATTAAGAATATGAACTAAGACTAATTTTTTCCTAACTTGAGAATGTATTGAAAACTGATTACAAATCAAATAAAGTAATTCATTGCTTATATTCTAATTTGCTCATTCAGGAGATTTTGAGATATTAAGGTTTTGGTGGAGGTGGCTCAAGAAACTCTGGAAACTGGTCTTTTATATCCAGAAGTGCAGAAATCAACTTGTGTGTCAGTGCCGCAGGGAGGTTGGCACCTGATGTTACACTCTTTCGAATTTGCACATAACATTGTTCGTTTTTCATCCATTTTGAAAGTTTGACGGAGTAGCCACCCCCAATATTACCCTCGAAAAATATTATGTTATCATCGCTCTTCTCCTCGGGTGCGTAGTTTTTCACAATAGTTTTAATCTTTTTCTCCACCTTTACAACTTTACCTTTCTTTTTCTTCCCATCGGGAACACTTGTCTTCTTCTCGGTAACAGCTTTCTTGCCCTTTGGGGTAACTGCTTTCTTCAGTCGCTTGCTGCTGCTAGCCACGCTTTGTGATTGGGATTCCCCCTCAGGTTCATCCTCGTCTTCGTCCTGATCATCTTCCTCGTCGTCGTCGTCCTCCTCCTCCTCATCCTCATTGTAATCTTCGTCATCCTCATCTTCTTCGCCGGAAGATTTTTCCTCAGATTCTTCTTCCTCTATAACCTCGGGAGTATCTAATAATTAAAATAGAAAATTGGTCTTGATTAAATTTTTTAAAGTTATATCAATAACACTATCACACACTACACAATCAAAATACATAAAAAATAGTGCGATCAAAAAGGATTTATCAAAAAGTACCTTCTTCCTTTTGCTTGGCATCATGCTCGTCAAGAAGTTTCCTAGCCTCCTTGTACTCCTGGGACCGGGGTAAAGCCATTAATACAACCCGCCTGGCAGCACTAATTTGTTGAGCCAAGGATTGATCCAATTTACCTTAAAATAAGAAATAAGGGAACAGCATTTTAGAAATAGGTTCACAACTCAAAATAGGTTTTTGTGTGTTGTAGATATAATTCAGAAACTTACGTTTTCCCATTCCGATGCTCTTCGTACAAGACTCAAACACAGAAGTAATTTCACAACTTGTAGTATTACAACTTGAAAGATGCAGCAGCTGGTTGAATATCGACTGATACTAAAATGCTAAATTTTCTAACTTTATATAGAGTTCTATCTCACAAAGAGATTGACGTCAATTCAAACTAAAACATACTTGCTTAAATAAGTGAAACAAAGGAATTTTGGGGTTTACTTAATGTGTAACTAACATTTTAATTGCTTCATACGAAGCATTTAATGATGAGTGTTCTAATAGGCCAGGGATGAAGGCAGTAAGTGATTTTGACGCAATTTATGTGAGAGAAAATAGTGTTCAGAATTTTTTTAACAGTATTGAATATATGGCAAATTATGTAAAAACCATATACAGTGACATGCTAGAGATGAAGGACATGACTGAGAAACAAATCAGAGAGCATCGTTTAGCCAAGGAATGTCACATATGTAAGCAACCATTTGATGATACAGCTTTCAAGGTTCATGATCATGATCATAAAACCGGGTATTATAGAGGACCGGCACATAGAACATGTAATGCAACCTTTTCATTGAAGAAAAAGAAGCTACCAATTTTTATTCATAATTTTCGAAAATACGACCTACAGTTAATACTGGGTGGTTTTCGATATTATAACGGTGATATTAAAGTTATACCAACCAATTTTGAGCAATATCTTAGCATTATTTGTGATGAGTTTATTTTGTTAGATTCAATGATGTTCCTAAGCTCATCATTAGACAGCTTGGTGAAAAGGTTGTTAGAGAATGAGGATAATTTTGATGTTAACTTCAGGTTATTGATACAGTTTTTTGGGAAAGAAAATGCTCGTTTACTTTGTAGGAAGGGGGTGTATTTTTATGACTATATTACTCATTTGACATGTTTAATGGAAACGTGAGTTCCAACGAAAAGCAATTTACAATGTTTGAAGAGGAACACATTTCTGAGCTGACTTATCAGTTGCATGCAAAGTCTATAAAAAATTTGTACCAATTAGGATCATATCAGACTTGTATCTGACAAGGTCGATTACGCTTACTTTGAGCATGTGTAGATGGGAATTTTCGCAACGTCAGCGGCTCAAAACGTTTTCCTATGACCCAGGCACATTATTTCAATTAAGTCGGTTCACTTGCGGATGCGCTGCATTATGACAGTGCAAGGCGCTTAGAAATGCTGTTAGATATAGATCAGTGATGAACTGTTTCGAATTAGTTTAAGCAGGAGGAGTTCAGCATGTATTTCGAAAAAACACGTGAAAGCACAATAATAAGAAGCACCATGAAAAATTTCGATCTCAAATCTCCCTAGCTGCATATCTCTTCCTATTGACTGTAATACCTTTATGGTTATGCGTTACAGCAAAACTGCCTGTATTCGGACTTTAAGTGGTTATCTAAATCTAGGGTAAAAAAGCTAACTTCATCGAAAATTCTGAACTGGGATGATGATGCAAGTATTGGGTACGTTCTCATGGTTGACTTGGATTATCCATGTCAATATCACAAAAGGGATAATGAATATCCTCTCGCTCCTGAAAAATTGTCAATCTCATATGATGACTTGTCGGAATATCAACATAACCTTCTTGAAACATTAGAAATTAAGTATAATGAAAAGTCAAAAAAGCTAATTCCGCACCTCGGTCCAAGGATAAGATATGTTTGTCATTATAGGAATTTAAAGTATTACCTACAGAAGGGCCTGATTCTCAAAAAAGTTCACTGTGTTCTTAAGTTTAGGCAAGAATGTTGGCTGAAAAAAACATCGATTTCATACAGCACAACGGATCACAAGCTTACTATCAATTTTTTAAAGATATTTTAAAGTTTTTAATGAATGCGATGCGTTTCGGAAATCCTGGCTGAAAACTGCCGAAAAGAAAAAATGTTAGCGTTTTACTGACTATGCAGCGAGCCAAAATTGATTGCAAAGTTAAATTTCAAGAGATTGAAATCCTGCAATTCCGATGCTGTCATGTGGAGATGGCTAAAAAATTCATTACATTAAACAAAGCAATTTACACTGGGTTTACATGTCCATAGACTTGTCCAAGATTTGGTTATGTTCAAGTTCCATTATGATGTGATGAAATTAAATACGGGAAATGACGACGACTAATGACAAACAGATACAGACTCGCTAAATTATCATATAACCACAGATGATCTTTATGCAGACTTAGTCTCTCTAAGAGATCACTTCGACTTTAGCGATTATCCAAACTCACACAATCTTTATTCTATAGCAAATAAAAAGGTTATGGGGAAGTTTAAAGACGAGTCCAATGGGGATATTGTAACTGAATTTGTGGGGTTAGCTCCAAAAATGTATTCTTACATAGGTGAGCGCATGTGGAAAAAAGCTGCGAAAGGTATAAAAGCAATGTGTAAATAGATCTCTCTTGCATAAAAACTTTCAATCAGTACTTTTTAACAAAAAAGTTAAGACAAAGATGACTTGATAGAGTCTAAGAAAACGTTTACATACTTGAGGCTTTGAAAAGGTTAGTCTGCATATGCATTTGATTTCAAGCGCTTACATAGTTAAATGATGCACAAGATACGTTGGCTCACAATCATATTTCTCATCAAAGCTTTATGTAAAATGTTTTCAATGCGATAAACTATATGATAAATAATGCTAGTGTAATAAAGTTATGATACTAAATATAATCACAGATAATTACGTGAGCTGATAAATTATATAATTGTAAGATATATATAGTAATATAACATTTGTAAACATTTATTTTCGTAAAATAAAAAACATGTTTTCTGAGCTCTATCTTGGTTTCAAATGTTTGTTGATTCCAGCACACACATTTCATGAAATTTATTAACTTTACACAGCCTGTGCAGGTTTTTCTGCCATATAACATTTTGTTTGACTACTAACTGCCAAATCTTCCCCCCCCAAAACAGTACGAAGCATGAGCCACAGGTAGGCCATCGATATATCGCTTCCTTCATTCCAGCAGAACCTTGCCAAGTTGCCACACGAATTACCTCGATACCTGCCTTCAACATCTAGAAGAATCATTCATTTATCAACATATCAAGATTTTTACTGCATTTTGATTTTTACACAGTGCATTTTCACACATTAAATGATCTAAAACTGTACCTTTTTCTTACATCTTCCTGCACATTTATTTAGATCTTCATCGAAACTCTGAGATCGTCCTAGTAAACAAATGATTCTCATTAGTACTACCTAGCTCTGTGGACTAATATCTACATTGCTATATATATGGATATGGTTTATGTGTTTACTTCACGCATTAGTTTCAGTTTCCTATTCTTCTTTCTCGTGTAAATTTGATTTTCCTTGTGTTAAGCAGTAGAAAAGGACAGTGGGGGAACTGATGGCATGTTCTATCACGATTGTCTTGACAGACAACCACTCACTGTAGACCGATGCCACCATAAAGCAATAAACTTTATCGTTGTACCAGGGTGTAAAAAAATCCGCTTTCATGCTACAATAACGGAGTGTTGCTAGAACTAGGCTTCCAGTTTTCAAATGATTTTATTCTTTCGTTAAATGTTACCATTTCTGGTTTAAAAATGGATCGATTAATATAAACAAGGGGGAATGAAGTCATCTTGACGATTGTTTTGATTTTTTTTATTGGAGTGGAAGTAAGCAGACTTTCTTCATGCTCTTCCTCAGAACCCTCGCTGTCTTCTAAAGAACTCCAATGCAGAAGTCTGTTCTTATATTCATCAAATGCGTTTCCACTATCTGATGCACTACGGATCTCTGCAAAGTCATTAAATGCACCGACATACGGAGTACGCAGTCTTTGTCGAAGTAGCGATGCTGATAAATTTAGTTTTTTGCATATTAAAAGAAAACGGTTAGTTCCGATGGGTGCAATATTCCACTTAAGTTCACGTATAATAAAGTTAAGCAAATCAAACAAATTAGAACCAGCGCACAATTCATCCCCAAAAAACGTTACTACACCTTTTTTATCCCAGCTTATCAAATCAGGACGTTCCTTTAATGTTAATAAAATAAGTTCTGCACGATGTTGAAAACTTTCCGGAAACATAGCTACAATTCTTTTATCTTGATCGTTGAGTTCTTTAATGCTACTGCTGCTTGCTGCTGTGTCAAAACTTTCAGAAAGATTTAATTCTGTAACGTGCTCTGGCAATTTTTTTGGTGTTTCTGGATTCCCCACGAGGTGTACTGGAACAGGTTTCTTTGAAATTTCTAAAATTTTATGGTTAAACTCGCCAATCAACTTCATATACATTGCGAGTTTTATGTCATCTGGAATATCATGATCAGAGAGTAGTTTTGCAGCCTCCGCGTCTTTGTTCAATATTCTTGAATTACCCACGTTATCTTGCTGAGCATTTAGAAGCTTCAAGTATTTAGCTTCATGAATTAATTTCATACGATTTGCCATTATAAACCAATTTCATTTGCAATTACTCTGCCGACTAAGGTACCTATAACGTTGAGCACTGGAGTTAAAATAAATGGCAATACTTTTGTTTTATTGATTAATATATTCTTCTTTTTGTCACAAGAGAGTGATGTTTTTGATAATTTTCGAATAAATGTTCTGTTTTTCTTCAAAGTTTCTTTTTCCTCTTTGGATAACTGAACGTTACCTTTTAGTATGTTTTTTGCGATTTCAGTCAAACTGTCAATATTATCATTGGACGAGTGTCTAATCAAATATTTTCTCTTTTCTGGTGTTGACTCCGAAAGCTCTTCTAAGAAAGTAAAGTTTCTCCGAACACGTTCACTCATTTTGTTGCATTAAAACTTGGCGAACGCTGTAGCTTTTATGTGTGCGCAGTTCAGCGTATCCTGATGAAATGGTAGTGGACACTCGTTGTCAGGTGGAGATATTATCTTTGTAATTGGAGGGCAATTTACAGCTTCAAGATCCTGTACACATGATTCCGTGTGTAGTAGGTGTTGCAATAAATTAACTTTTTGCTTTCCTTTTGTATAGAAGGTTGAATCAAGTGGAAGATCTCTTAGATAACCAAGTACTTCTTTAATTGTTGTATTTTCCAGCTTGCCATCGGATTTTATGGAGAAATAATTCACAATACCGAACTGTCTGCTGTTCTTGCGAGCTTAAGTGAACTGATCGAAATGGTGGTTTAATAAAAAAATGAACAATTTCCATTGATTCGAGATTTGCAATGGCGACTTCTTTTAAAACAAAGCGAGTTTTCAATTGAAACCCCTCAAATTCTACAACAAACTTCATTTTGGAGTATAGATTATTTCGTTTTCCAAAGGAAGAATTCCCGTTCGTACTCTCAAATCGTCGTTGCACTGCGGATGTAGATTTAAGAATAAGTAACTATATGGTTCTGCGGTGGCGTTTTTATAGGCTGCCGGAAGAAATCCTGGAGTACTTGGAAATATCTGGCGGCTTAGATGTGCTACTTGAGACACAAACGTTGGAGATTTAAATATAACTAAGTAATGAGCATTTAATCGCATATCCCGCGAATGTTTACCCTGATGAAATAAATTCTGTGTAATGAACACAAGTGATATATTTTTGTGATGAACGCCTTTTGTAAAAAGATCACGCAACGAATCTTTTTTTCCTGCTTCAGCCATCTGATCGTCCACGATTATTAAAGCAGGCTCATTACTAAATGATTCAATGTTGAAATCTAGTCCTTTAACAAATGTAACATTCTGTCTTATGTCATCGTAAAGAGGTTGATCCTCAGAGTAAGAAAAAATTATATGTTTTGGTGTTGAGCTGAACATTTCAAGATTATGTAGCAACTTTTTAGTAAATGTCGACTTCCCAGACATGGACACTCCCGATATTATAATAGAACATGGATGCATGAATTTATAAGATGGTTCCATATAGACGCTCGCATCCATTTCATTTGACGAACTAATTTTATTTTATATAATTTGCTTTGGTTTAATATGCAACAGCATGAAAAAATCACCTTCATGCATGTGAAGATTTAATCCTTCGTCGTTCACGAATTTTACCTCAATGGTATCAAATTCAGCTTTGCTTACATTAAAATACAGAGGAAAATACGTCTTTAAGTTCACAATTTGCGACGTTTCATATTTAATTCTTCTTAACACATTTTGCCAACGTTTGCAAAAATATTGTGATTCAACAATATCAAAGCAAACGTTAATGAAGCTGTTAATGACGTTTATGTTGCATTTTTTGTAACCATGTTTAGTTTCGTGATCAACAGAGGAAAAACGCAAACCTAGTACTTGTGACAAGGTATGTGAAAAAACAATTTTCGCATCGTTGGCAGAAACAGTGACTATTTGATTACTGTCCATTTCTATTTTTATTTTATTCGTGTAATCTGATACAAATTCGGATAATGTATCAATCAAATCGCCAATAGTTTGGTAGGATCTTTCGGGGATATGAAAATGATGTTGCTCCTCCAAATTTAATTCGCTGAGATATGAAATGTGAACCAGTGTGTCATCTCTGTTTCGAAACGTTTGGAATGTTGAAGAGTAACTCATCTCAACTAGAGCCACTTGGTGCTGTGACGTTAATGTAACGCGATATGGGATCTGTATCTGATACACTGAGTTGTTTAAAACAGTAGCGTCTTTTGAACATATTGGAAGGTAGAAATCCATTTCTTGATGATAATTACGTTGATGCGTTCCTGTTGAATGCTTGGCATTGAATGTGATATTCAGTGACCCGTTTCAGCTACTTTAGATAGTTCTTCCTTGTAAAATATACCCTCCAAAACATCACCGTCACTATCATTTAATTTATATGTTGGAGGGTTAGTTTTTAATACATCATGAATTGTGTATATGGAGTTCGAAAACGACGCAGTGTAACCCTTCTCAAATGTAGATTTTGGTATTCGTATCCTACATGCTTCCCCAATTCGAAATTTATTAGCTTGAGTAATTGTTTTGCTGTACAAGCTTTTATTTAACTGAAGCCAAACATCCATTTCGTTGTACTCATCTACCTCATTTGGACTACAGCCAATTCCGCGATGGTAACTGTTATTATAAGATAGAACAAAATCTTGCAAATTTGAAATGTATGCTTTGCTTTTTGAATATTCGAACCATTTAGAGATTCTGTTCATAATTGTACGATTCCACCTTTCTACAATACAAGCTTTTTTATCTGAATGGATGTAAAATAAAGCGATGTTATTGACCTTAAGTAACGTTTTAAACTCAGAATTAAAAAATTCTTTCCCAAGGTCACATTGCAAATATTTTGGTTTCACACCAGCTTCCTCGAGGATTTTTCTAAATGCTTCCGTGACTTCATGTCCATGTTTGGATTTGATAGGAACTGCATAAGCTTTCCTGCTGAAGCAGTCAATGCATGATAATATGTATTTATAATTTTTATTATACCTAGCATACTTGGTTAGCACAATTAAGTCGGCCTGCCATAGATAGTTGGAGGTATGTATGTTATATTTTCTTCGAACAAATGTATGTCTTATCCCTTTATGTTTTGTATAGGTGGGTTGAGTTTGTAAAACACCTTTGATGTGCTTTAATGTGTACTTTGGTACGACAGATTTAACTCTTTCAGCACTTCCAAACCCTCCTGCTGAAGATGGGTTATAATACTCAGTCAGTATTTCGTCAGACATTTTAAAAGCTTATATTACATTATATAGGATTGATGTGATCAGAGTTTCTCCTTCAGAATGACATTTGCGACTGAACGCTGCAGATCAAAATGAAGACTGTTCATATTTTCAACGTTGATGACTACCACCAGGCTCTGAATCCGATTGGGCATCGGGGTTATTTTAAAAATCAAAGAGGTGGTGGTGCAGTGGGTGGCGCATTTGCAGCGGTTAAGAAGTATACAATTCCAGTTATTAAAGCGGTATATATTGCCGCATGTCAAGCAGTATCAATACTGCTGTGGATGTCGTGCAGGGAAGTCCAATCCGTTCTGCACTCAAGTCAAATACAGCCAACCTGATTCGAAATATAAAATCTGACGTGATTAATTCACTTACGCAAAGAGGTAGAGGAATCACTCCCAGGAGGAAATCATCGCAAAAATCACTCAAGCCTGTAACTAAACGTCTCTTGGTGCCTAAGAAAAAGCCAAAAACCAAAGTAACCAAGCGTAAAATAAAACGTAAACCCCCAAACAAAAGTAAAAAGCCACGGTCCAAATTAGATTTTCTTTCATAATGGCATTAATTAACAATCTTTCGGATCCAATGATGAGGGGGGAAGTCGATATTTTTTCGGTTCCGGATACAGACACAACAGTGGAATCTAGTTTTTACGCTGAATATAAACCTGTTGTTAATATACAAGATTCTGATGCTAAAATTGAATTCCGATTGTCAGGGAATTCTTCCCAATACATTGACCTGTATGACAGTTTTTTGTACGTTCGAATTAAAATAGTTGATGGTGATGGTAAAAGTATTCCGAAGACTGAGGTTATTAGTACTGCAAATAATTTACTGCATTCATTGTTTTCTCAAGTTGATTTATATATTAACAACCAGCTTGTTTCATCAACAAATAACTGCTATGCTTACAAGGCATACATTGAAACATTACTTTCTCATGGATCCGATTCAGTTAGCAGTCTAGGACATTGCGCAATGTTTTACAAAGACACAAATGGAGGACTGCTTGATTCAAGCAATCAAGGATTTTCGTCACGAGCTGATTGTGTGTCGGGATCAAAGGTTGTTGAACTTATTGGAAAGTTGCGAATTGACTTATCTGCTCAGAACCGATATATTTTGAATGATACAAATGTTAGTATTTCTCTTACGAGAAACAATGATAATTTTTGTATATTGTACAACCCGCCTGCAGATGCATCTAAACATCTTAATCCAACTATTAAATTCATTGGAGCAAGTTTTTTTGTCCGCAAGCAAGTTTTGTATCCAAGCATTGCTATTTCCCACCAAAAACTGTTGCAGGATGGGTTTTCTGCCCAGTATCCTATATGTCTTTCAGAAATAAAACAATTTACTATTCCATCTGGAAATCAGTCCTTTAATGTAGAAGATATTTTCCTTGGACATGTTCCATCCAGGATTATTTTGGGGTTAGTAACTAATTCAGCATTTAATGGTGCTTATAAATCCAACCCATTCTGTTTTAAGCATTTTAACATGAGTTACATATCTGTTACTGTTAATAACATGCCTATTCCTGTCAGAGGTATGGATGTAGATTTTAATAATGGGCAGTACCTTTTACCGTATTATTTGCTACTGTCTAGTATTGGGATAACATCTGAAAACGATGGTGTAATATTCAGTCCATCCGAATATGTAAATGGGAATGTGCTCTTCTCATTTGATTTAAACCACGGTGCACCGTCAGAGCCAACACTTGTTCTCGAAAATAGTGGATCTGTACGAGCTGAACTCAAATTTTCTGTTCCTTTGTCTGAAGCAGTTACTTGCATCGTGTATTCGGAATCTCAGAATATACTTACTATCGATAGATCAAGACAAGCAACTATTACGTAATGGATTCGCATCAACTTAGACTTGCGTTAACTAAATTTGTAAAGCGTGTTACTCCTTACGTTTGTGCTAGAAATGAGCTTAAAAATATTACAGGGGATAATTTTGGAATAGTTGTAAATATTGATGACCGTAATAAATCTGGAACGCATTGGATTGCGTTTTTTAAATCAAAGAAACAAAAATATGTTGAATACTTTGACAGCTTTGGGCTACCATACGAGTGTTACGGGCAAGCTTTTACCTTATTCATAAACCGAAATAAGTTACCATGTCGTTATAATGACACACAAATTCAATCAAACGGAAGTAATGTATGTGGGATGTATTGTATTTTCTTCCTGTATTACAGATCACATGGTGTATCATATTCAACATTACTGAAAAAATTTAATCCGTATCATACTCAATCTAATGATCATTATGTAAAAAAAATTCTTTCAGTCACATTTTGAATTAAAAAGCGGTAAAAAATGTGAATCGGGCAAATGTCAGTGTAGTACCTTGTGCAAACAACACACTAGTTTACATAGTGTCCCGTATATGAAATGTAGAAATTGTGCTATAAAAATGTGATAATAATATATATATTATATATTATATAATAATATGGTCTTAACCATTCCGCAAACACCCAACGGTGTTTGCGGAATGGCAAAGTGCTTATCATCAAATGGTGGACGCGGTTACAAAGTAAAATCGAGCTACTTTCACTTTTAGTGCTGGACACGACAGTCAGGATTCCTTCTGAAATCCCTTGTGCTTTGTTCCTACTCCAGGAGTCTACAAATCCACAAACCCAAAATCATAAACGGTTGCTGCCAAAATAATGTACAGAATCGGTTGTTACGGTGTCAATATACCGACGGATACGTCACTGAACATAGATTCCAAATATTAATATAATTTATTTAGCAGGGAATTTTTTTTGTTTAAATGAATAGCTTACAAATTCCGGGGAATTCGTCAAAAAACAAGTGGTTCATGCTCCGAATGAAAACGTAGCCACATGAAATGAGCGTGCCAACAATGCTCAGCTTCATAATTGGCATCGCCAAAGGTGCCATGCAATCATTGAAACAGGCAGTTAAAACTTGTAAAATTCGAAATGTTTCCACGGCCGTTTTGGGGTTGCGTAATTCATCCACTGTATATCCACTTTCGTAATTCCGACTAAAAATGTTGAAAAAATTGATAATGAAAAGAAACCATACTATTTCTTATATTTCTTTTTACTTACTGGCTTTCTCTCAACCAAAATTCCATGCTATTTGTATGCGCCACAATGATCCACTGATACAAAACAGTAATTGCAATTTTGGCCAACAACTACGAATTCGTGAATAACCCCGGAATCAACCAATACCATGGCTTTGGATAAATGAAAGAAAAAAGATACCAAGGTTGGATATGGCATCACCAAGAAAAAGTGTCACAGACATGAATACTTGACAAGTGTTTAATGGGAATGCTCAAATTAATGACAATCCTTCCACCATCTTCATTCCATCATCCAGATTCCACAACGTATCTCCATGAATTCTTGATTGAATCTGAATTAAATTGTTGATATACTCTCTGATTTGCTCTTTGTAGAGATACATGTTGAGGTTGAATGAGAGGAAGAGAGAGTACCACACAATACAGAATGAGCTCATGAATACACCTACATTTGATGTAAGTTCCTCAGCGGTCGCTGCTTTGAAAAAAAGTGTAGTACTGAAAAACACAAATGCAACATGCTTGCAAAGAAACCATTGCCCATTGAAGATTCCACAATTTTTCAAGAGTTGAACTCCACTTGACTATTCGATAGGTTTTTTCATTCCAAATCCAGGGAAATGTGCCAGAAAGCATGCCTAAATGCAGAATTTGGCGTAGTCGGCTCATTGACGATTTGTCCAAAAAACAGGGACGATCTTTGATGCTGTTGTTGTCTGAATCATGGGATGCTACTGTTGTTGCTGCACTCCTTGGTCGACTTGGGCCAAACTCAATATCATTTTTGTCTTGAAATTCATCGTTTTCTCCAAGATGAAAACTTGGGTCTCTTTTATCCTTTTGGCTTGTCGACGAGTTTCAAAAAGTCGAGACGCGCTAATTATAACTTCCCTCCTGGAGTTTAAGGTATTAGATAGAGTGAACGTTGAACCAAAATTGTCCTCGGATTCATTGTAGTCTAATGTTGATAATCCAGTTACTTGTATTCGTGATATTCCTTCTCCTTTGCTTCCGTATAGTGCCACCTTGCTGCATCTTGATCTTGAACTCAGCCCTTGTTTAGCTGAAATCAGTAGCGTAGCAACGGGGTCCAAGGGAATCCATCGGTCCAGGCCGTACCACTGAAATGGGTCAAAATTCTTAAAAACGCTGAATTATGGAGTGAAATAGTAAATCTTTATACAATTTTGACTCATTTTGTGTCAAAATTGTCTTCAATTTCAATCAAATTTGTTAAAAGTGCTGGAAAAAATCCATATTTAAGGCCTAAAAAGTAGTAATAGTTGCAATTTTTAGTACGTAAAAACAGGCTTGGTCCAGGCCGGACCAAAACTTGCTACGCTACTGCCTGAAACGAAAGTTGTCAATGCTTAAATCAAGCAATAATATTATTCATGACGAAATATTATTTTGATGAGAGTATTCATGACTCTGAGCACCATCAAGGTGGTAAAGCTGGTTTATATACTTGCGTTTCTGTTCAATTCAAGTGTTATGTTGGCTTTTTTGTCAGCATGCCGTCATCTGAAAGGCTTAGCACCCATGTACAAGAGTTTTTCAGTTAATCATAAATCTGCAAGTAATTGACAGCAAACAAAAATAGCCAGTGAAGTTTTACACATGATTTTTTGTGCTTCGATGTTCGAACAATCATGAACGATTTTCAACAAACCAAAAACTGTTTTTCATTTCAAAGGGAGTAATTAAAGTTGGTAATAAAATAGCGTTTACAAAATTCTCCTCACTTTTGGTGTTAGGAACGCTAGACCTCCTCCAGTTTTTTATTATCTAAGAATCGTAGGTAGCATGCAATTAGCAGCACCACAGATAGAATTTAGTTAGGTAAGTTTTTAAAACTCCACATGCCATTTATTTTTATATGCAGATGATTCATTTGGGTTTTCCTTCCTGAGATAAAAACAGTCAACACAGTTGAATCAATGGGGCACAATACTTAAACAATTTACCCATAAAAAACTCATTTTATGACCTTTGTCAAAAAACATTTTGTCATCACAAATGCTCACTTGTATTTAAAGCTGATGGAATTAGCTTATTTATAATCAAAATACACACGTGCACGTGAGAATCTCGTGTTTGTAGTCAGTATTAACGATCCAAAATACAAACTTTTATTTTTTGTTGTGTGAAAAACAAACGTTTGTCGAATGTCAACTGCATTATTTGTACCTAAAAGCATCCTGCAATGATAATTATGCATTTGCGTCACTTTTTAGCAGTTATTTAATCGATTTTTAAGGGATTCGAGTTTTAGGAGAAAGTAACGTTTTCTT
This sequence comes from Orchesella cincta, assembly GCA_001718145.1. Lineage (NCBI taxonomy): Eukaryota > Metazoa > Arthropoda > Collembola > Entomobryomorpha > Orchesellidae > Orchesella > Orchesella cincta. Next base: position 46,767 of record LJIJ01001308.1, read on the forward strand.
TTTAATTACAACTTCAAACATTCCAAATTTGCGAAGTAGATTTAAAGTGGTGTCATTGCAAAAAATTATACATCATTATATATAATAGTTGCTAAATATTGCTTTAATAACCACAGGTTACAATATTTGCATTTCACTTTCATTTGTTAACTTTAACGTTAACCAAATAGAAAATTTAAACTAAATTGGAGATTTTATTCACAACTCAAGTCCAGTACGCGGAGCACTCATACTTGCTACATTGTATCAAAACTCCTGCTGCAATGTGGCTCATATTAATTTTTCCGATCATTTCCACGTCTTTAAGCATTAAAATAACAAAAATCGACAATTTTAGTTTGCATTGGAACCTACTTTTTAACAATTTTGCAATGGAATGTACAATTAATATTGTCCGACAAAATGACTCATGGCAAGCTCTCCACAATAACTTGGAATCATATTGCAGTGTCAAGTCACGCTATTGCGTTATATTAGAAAGCAGAGTAAATTTTGGTTTCAAGAAAACATTAAGAGAAGACCGCCTGTCGCCAATCTACTTTAGTGTTTTTGGAATCCAAAGGTTTCAAAAAATTTGTGTAGTAGAACTTCCCATTACTTTCCCAGCTGGAGATATTTATTTTGCTCATATCGACAATCACGTTCCGGACTACACCAGAAAACAAACCAATTTCCAATATGTGGCGGACTATATTTTCCTCCCTGTTCCATTATCATTCCATCATAACTTTATTTTGGTTGGACAATATCTAAGCTCTAAGCTAATTGTGATTCAAGAGACTAAATCAGAAGTGTATATTGGGTGCATTCCGTGTTACAAAAGTAAATTAGTTTTTACAAAATAGGTGGCTTTCATTATTCATTCGTTCAAGCTTCAATTTTGAAAATTGGAACAAAAAACGTAACCCAAAAGTCATTGATAATATTTGGAACTCACGACATCAGGATTTGCAAACTTGGGGCATAATAGGAAAAAAAAATTATTTTCACATTCCGTTATAAAACACGTTGTCAAACCGTTTGCTAATTGTGCTGCGTCACAAAAACAGACTATATTTCACATCAGAAATGCGTGATTGAAATTCTTCGAGATTTTCATAATTGCACGAATGATGCTTGTGAATCACTGTTCAGCTGGTTGAAATATGAGTCGTTTAATCGTCATAATGAGCCGAGTATTGAAAGCAAAATTTATTTCATTCCGTATGGAGCACAATTTCACGGTGCTAAATATGCAATTTTTGGAGTTTTGGAAGAAAAACAATGTGAATTTATCAAATATTTATGCGCTTTTGCAACCATTCCCATTTCATATTTGGGTGCTTTGCGTGTTAGCATTTGTTTTGGCAGGGTTCGCTCTCAAATCTCTGGGAAACCAAAAGAATCCATTTTTCTGGCTTTTATCAGCATTTCTCGATCAAGCCGAGATAATTACAAGAATAAACGGTAAAAAATGCTTGCACCTTTTTATAATTTGGCTATTTGCAACGTTTTTCGTACGGAATTTCTACACATCTACAATGTATTCCCATTTAACAAAAAAAGGAGAGCCAACAAATATTCCCAGTAGCTTTGAGGAACTTAAAAATTCCACTCATTTTACACTAGTTTCTGATCCCTGTATACCAAAACACTTGAGTCAATGTAAGAGATATCACCTCGGGAAGCCGATTGAACAATCACCCTTTTGGAAACAGTTTTGCGCAAAATATCTGCCTATTAAAATGAAAAGTTTAACCGTCACTAACGGACTTCGAAGTTATTTCTCAAGGATGATCTTTCCAAATTCCCTTTCAGCATTGGTAGAGTCCGGAATTTGGAATTATTCTAGATATATAAAAGATGTGGTGTTTTTGGCACCAAAAGTGAAGAGGTTGAATGGGGGTGAAATAAATGGGAAAGTAAATCGATGGGTTTCATTTACATATGCAGTTACAATTCTGAATCAGAATGGGGTGGAAGAATCAACGAAGGATATTATGGTAACGGGTCGGAAATCATAGCTGGTGTTACTGTTGAACAGCTTGGGTGGTTTGGTTTCTATATCTTGTTTGCAAGTAGCATGGCACTGTTCGTGATTGCAGGTGAGATATTGTATTATCACCACGATAAATTGAAACGAATTCATCATTTCACAAAATGTAGTATTTAGTTAATAAAATATGAAAAAGCTTAAAATCGCCATTTTTTCTCCTGGTCTATTTTCTTATTTGTGATTGACTACAATCCCGGCTGTTTACAAGCAAATTTTCATATTAGAATCAGAAGGAAAATGCACAAACATATATTTTGAATTCTGCTCTACAATAGCTTTTACTGGCATTAAAATGTTTTGATAAATAAGCAGCCAAAATTATACTGAAATTACCAACGTTTTTACTGACACCTTTCCTATGAAAGAAGAATTCTAAAAATTGTTGTGTACTACTTACCCACCATCATGCAAACATGTTGTGGATTGTAGGTTTTTAGCCTCGAATCTGAATTTATGC
>LJIJ01001309.1:0-49241 GCA_001718145.1 Orchesella cincta
TTTTTGTCTCCAATTCATACACGTACAATACCTCAACTTACAAATAGTTTGTTTGCAAGCCTGATTCGTGCCCCGATTTTCAAATAATCGTATACAATTCCAAAAAGCAATAAACAAACGTGTTATAACCAAATGAGCAAGACAAACGGCTCCCAAAGGTGTTCTTACAGCGACTGTAGAACTGCTAAGCGCCGAACTAACATCATCTATTTTTGGTAATGATCCCAAAGCCCTTTTTAGATTAATCAACCCTTGTAGATGCTTTAAAAGTCCCGCTTCTATAAACGTTGTCAACAGTTTAATGAACTCATTTGATCTATAGCCACGAAGCAAAAACACCTGTGACTTTTGAAAATCGTAGCGCTTAGATTGGCTCACGGTTCCACAAATACTTATCTTCAACCACTGCCAGTTTTTTCAGAGACAAAGCCAGAAAAACTGGGGAAATGTGTGTACATTGTCCATGGCTTTCATTTAGCATCAACTTTCTTCCTGCCATTGCTTCCAATCGCTCACCTAACCCTGAAGGAAACTTGTAGTTATAGTCCTCATAAAAAAATATCATCTGGCTCCATCGAGCCCGTATTTTCTTTGAGAACCATGGCAGTAAACTGTGGTAAAACAACGAACGCATTTTTCAGCTCAGAAGAATAAGCATCCCAAATCCTGTACCCGTTTTCGTACAGCTCTTTAATTGTAGAAGGAATTCAAAATTGATGAAGTCTGTGGACACTCCACTGCTAAATGCCCAAGGTAAAAACATTGCACCCGCAAGATAGAAACCTAAAATTAGGCGTCTGTGTCCTAGAATGCACTCCTTATCGAACAAGATCCAAATGAGGTCTAATGCTCTGGAGCTTTTATAGATAAAAGCGTAAGCTAATATTGTTATCCCAAAGCAGAACAATGTTGGCTTGTCCAGAACAGTTAAGTAAATATCCCATTTTACCTTTACAATTTCTGATGTTCCCATGCAATAAATTAGTTCGAGTAAATTCTGACTTGTTACTGTGTAGGTGCCTCTGGTAACCGCAATAATATTTGGAAATGAATGCTCAGCATTGCTTTGTAACTTAATATTCATATACCAATGTACATCCGTTGCTTCATCTTCAGCTGGGATGAATTGGAACGTTGGGTCGATGCTGTATTCATTTTCGTAGCCACCATTCGGAATAGTAAATGTTCAGCTAAGCTGCTGTCCTTTAGATGTCCATAAAATTCGTTTCTTTTGGAACTGGTTGGTTGCTCTATACGTCGTAAAATATTATCGCCGACAGACAAAGCTGAAGGAATGAGCACAATCATTTTTCGCTCATGGCCATAATAATGGTTTAATCGCTGGCATTCAAAACGAACGGATTCTATATTGAGGTAGGGTTTCAGTTTACGAAATTTTTCTTGGCAATAGTAACAATACGCGTAGATCTCAGTGTATTCAATTTTACCTCTTTTTGAGTAGAAAATAAAAGCTAAGTTGGCATGAAAAGCATTATACGTGACACGTTCTAATGATTTAAATTCCGTGGAAAAGTCGGAAGTCAAGTCTGTTCTGCTTTTTAAGTCTTTTCCATTTAAAACCAGAAAAAGTGCGTGGTTGCTTGTTCCATAACCGGAGTTCATAATAGCTGTGCTAGTTCCATTAAAAGAGGTAGTAAACAGGAGGAATATGATGCAGCTTTCACGTAGTTTGAAATTAAATCGGAAGTAGCCATCGAAAATGGAGAGCTTGTCATCTACAAGTATATTACCAATATCGAACCCAAAGTTAAAATGAGCTACCTCATAGAAACTGTAGGACTGAACGTTGTTATAGGTGTCCATTTTGTTTGTTGTGATGAAGTTATCTATGATTTCGTAGTTCCCCTGCATGTCAAACAATTGTTGTTTATTAAGAGAGATCTCAGAAACAATATTTATAAAACAGCTCTCCTCAAACATAGCAGGAAAGACACAAAAAACTAGTGGAATTGACGCTTGTAAAAATGCAAGAAGTGGTACTAATTTTGAGAATTTCATTTTTAATATAATGTATTAATAAAATTATCTTAGGTTACGTTTCCTGGTGTAGCTGTCTGTAATCGTCAAAGAATAAGAGTTGTGTCGACAATAAGTCCCATAAATTGTCAGTGCTTAGGCGTCTAGCTTTAGTATTGACGTCAGGTCTGAGGCGTACCTTGACCAAGATATATGTAATAAATGTTGAGATAAACAGAAGTTAATTCAGCTAATGGAATGGCTAGACATTATCGAATTATTAATCACTATAAAATCAAATTGTTGTTTTATATTACGTACCAAGGAAAAAGATAGCTACTTATTCGTCCACTTCAGTTTTATACTGAGCAGCTACTACTGGTTTTAATAACACATATTATGTGTTTATTAAACCAATTTTTTTTATAATCACGCAAACACTATGTGCTCGACATCACCTATGCTAAAATTAATTGGTTGTCGTCCATCAAAACACATATGGATAGCGTGTTATACATAGATGAGAAACGTGATTTAGAACTACTTTAAAATCCGTCATATTATTAAATTATTTATTTATTTACAATGCCGAACTAAACCATCTTTTATGCTTGGTCTTCATAGTATTGTCAACAAAGTGGTTACGACGCAGGTTAAAAAATTTGGAGTGGAAAACTTTTTTCGAATAAGTACTCGAAGCAATACATGTTTTTAAGTTAAAAAGGAACGTTCACATTGTTTGCCGTTAACAACAATTCAGTATTTTTACACGATCCACCTTTCTGGCATTAAAGAAGTCCCAATTTTAAATACCAAATATTTTTAATACATTTTTTGATATTACATAAAATTAGTTAAGCTGTAAGCGGTAGCTTAAGATAAACTATTATTAACATTTTCGTTTTGTTTTCAAAAGTTTTCAATATTTAAATTAAATATATTATACGTACTTAATAATGTACCTACCTTTTCGCATTGCTTTTCAATGCACTAATTTTTATTCATTACTACATTTGATGTGGACTTGCATTTAGTAGCTGTTGCTAATATACCCGTAACACCATTTGACATCACATCAGCAAAATACTAGAATATTTCTCTTAGCAGGTTAATAATATTAATCATTTCTATGGGTCTAAATAATTTATTTAGTCCCATAATCTAATCGAATTTATTTATTTATGCAGCGACGGCTCTCATGGGTCCCACCAATGAGCAAGGTCAATGAGAATAACAGGGATTGCAAATGCTGAAAAATGTAAAAGATGAGCCACTAAAGTGTTCAGAGATTCCATGAGTGTTCGATTATTTTTTCGCGGGCCAACTGAAATAGTAAAAAAGTTTAAAAATTTCAGAATATCGAAAAAAAATGTATTAAACGTTTTACCATGTTGGTAGAGGCTGTTGAACTGGAAAAATCCGTTTATGCACAAAATCAGTTCAGAAAAGTACTGATTGCACGCGTTAAAAAAACGATTGATGGTTATGATACTGAGCATGCACATAGCAACGATTACCTTCGAAGTTATCGAATAGTTTCGAAAAAAGTTGTCGTAATTAATAAATGTTTGCACGGCAACAACTACTGCCAAGAACAAATGAAGTTGACAAATATTGTCCGCTTTTCGATGCTTCTTTTCATTCAACAGCTTCAGTTTTTAGGATTTTTTGTCCCAGTAGAATTTAACTGCTTGGGTTGAAGCAGCTTGCTTCATTCCGTCGACAAAAAGTTTTGAATTTTCGAATAGCATTTTTAGTAAATATCGAAACTTTTGACTTCTTTGAATTTATCCGGATGTTAACTAGGAAAAGGGAGTGTTTGCTGGGTTTGGAAAAAGATGAACTGAAGTACGTGGGTCAATCTACAGTTATATACATAAAAATATTTTAACCTACACTGCAAACAAACAAGTATATGGTGTGGACAAACAATTTTAATCATTTACCCATCTCAAGAAAATATCTGCATTAATAATCAGTAATTTATAGGAGCTACTAGCTCTATGAAAAGAATACAAGCCAACCTGACTATTTAATACAGATGTTTATTTGTTACCAAGCTTCAACTTTGTCTGCTGTTATTTAGTCCCTACAATTGCGGAGGAAAACAGAGGTTTATGTTTATTATTGGATTCACAATTCGCAAACAAACTTAGCAAACACTTAATTTAACAGATATTTGGTATTTGGTTAGTGTTTCTACGTATTAAAACCTAACCCAAGTATATTGTTGACGATGTATGAAAATAGTTTAGTATTATATTAATCAGGATTAGAAACGTTATGTTGTTGACCTTTACAACGTTTTGAAAACCTTTTTATAGTACAATTACATTAAACTTCCTAGGCTTATCATTCAGTTGGTATTTTCAATATCAATAATCAAACCTATTTCGTAACATTATTATTATAGAATGTGTTATAATTAGTTATCACCCTGTGTCAAAAAACCACAAAATTAGAAAGAGAGTAAATACTAGCAAAGAACGTTCAATTATTAAAACATTCAAAACATCCCACAAAATCAAAACAAGGAACACTATTTCCTTGTTGAATCGATAGTTGAGATGGGCTTGTCTTTTGCAAGCACAAAATGTCTTTTCGTGTAGATTCTTGTTTATTCATTAACAATTTAACAGTGATTTGTAGCAAAGCAGGTGTTTGTCAAAACTTAAACAAACTGTTTAAAAGTTAACACAAACATAAAATGAGGAACAAAATTTCAAGAAATTATTCCTGCAAAAACCTGTTGACTTATGTTTTCATGGCGATTTTCCCAAAATTATTTAATACTTCACAGTTAACAGTATTACAATCAAACTTTGGTGAAAGAATCCATGTTTTGTTGATAATTAATATATCATATTTGTCAACTGATTTTATATCAAGTAAACATATGAAGTTTATTTTGCTGACGTATTTCAGGAAAGCTAAACATTTGAAAATCAAGTGAACATGTTAAGGGCAAGTTAAACACAATATGTGAAAACCTCAATCTAAAATATTAATACGCGTTCAGTTAAACGCTTGTAACGAGAAGTATACGAACCTTGAACAACAACGGTTGTTTAAAAGGTCAATATTTTTTACTAATGTTTGGCTTATCTAATTTTGTGCGACTATCACCGGAGAACCAAGGATGTTCTGTAAAATCTCAAATAAAATTATATTTTAAGTCCATACGTAATTGAGTTACAAAATATTTGCAATAGAAATAATTTAGTCGATTCCTTTCTTCAAGTTACAACATGGTTAGGATATTTGAAGAACCAGTTTAAGCAAATAATAAGTAAGGGCGAAGCGATAGAAAAATATATGCTGAATAACTTGGCATTTCCAGCTAAATTTATTGTAATTGGATGGAATGAATTATAAGTTTGAGTCAGTAAGTGAAATCAATCAACTCAACTGGATCAACATGTAGCTTTACAACCATACACAATAATCGATACCTAACTTCTTAAAATTGTTTAAAAACATGTGTTTATGTTTTTCCTTTGTACTTAAGGTTTATTTCCGTAGTACATACTCGACACACCAATATATCAAAATATTAAACTTTTTTAAATTTAGAATTTAAAAAAATATTAGCCAAACAATGCGACGTTGTCGGAATGTCAGAACACAAAATGAGTCAAACTTTCGGTCGTTTGAGGTAACAAAATATATGGTTGACAACTGCTAACTTTAAGAAATGTTAAAATGTGGTTTTATTTTCAATTCAAAGCTTACTCTATTTGTTTCCAATATAATTTAAGGTGTAAGATCTCGTATGTCTAATAGCTTAAAAATATTTAAACGTACTAATTAGATAATTAATTAGCAAGCATGTACTGTAGCCTAATAATAATAATAATAATAATAGGAGTTTATTGTCAGACAGAGCCCTCGAGAGGTAGTTACACTGAAGTGACATAATTCATTAATTAGGTTTACATTATGGTTAAATTTATACAAGTATTTTTCTAGTTTAGTTAGTTATTATTTAGAGCATTGTTAATACAGTGGGTAATTGCGTCTTCAATACATGAGAGTTCACACACATCATCTATATTACATGGTTTAATTAGTTCCTCAGTTTTTTTTCTAAAAGGTATGACATGATTGATTTCTTAAAAACATTTAGTGAGTAAGTTCTGTTTATACAGTGTTCAGGTAATTGAAGCCAAAAACTGACTGCTTTGTATTTAAAACTCCTTTCACCCCAGAAGGACTTGCAAATAATTGCCGGTTTTCTATGAGCATTCAGTCTTGTATGTTGCACTGTAACATTTGAAAAGTTTAGGTAGTTTTTAAAGTATCCATACTGAAGATTAAAACACATGGTGAAAGCAATTTTTGTAGCCTAAAATGGTATTATTGTATCATCGAATAAATTTAAATCCTACGTTACAATATTATCAACACAATCATTTTCTACAACTATAGTACCCACGTGCTTTATATCCACGTTTTTAGTCGCATTTCTCCCACAACGGAATTGACACCGGCCACCAGCTAACACCTTCCTACCTGCCGCAAGGCACCGCCTCAAATGTTCCCACACAAACTTGCAAAATATTCTAAACCCAAAGCTTTTACCAACTTCCAAACAAAAAATCACAACTGAAACCAAAATGAAAACCAAATACACCACAAAAACAACGAAAATGTTCCCATCAATATCAGATGGTTTCCATTCAAGCTCTACTCTAAACTTCGTTTGTACTCTCGTCATAAAATTGACGAATATTTTAGTCCACCAATTCAGAAACCCGGAGTCAAATAAGCCCTGCATCCTCTGCAAAACTCTGGGATGAACTGATATCCAGAACATCAATGAAAATTGAGTTTGTAAATCGTTTTCAACCCCCAAATACACTTTTTGGTTCTTCTCTTTTAAATATCTGTATACATCATGGGCTTCAATATCTGTCAAAAATACTGCAGTTCTATTGCAAGGTTCTATAATATCTAAACCATGTGGAGAAAACCCTTCAGCCATCAACATTCTCTCAAACCAATTGGGAATAAACCTGCTTTTGGGTCGGACTCGACTAACGTGCGTCAAGATGGCGCCATTACCTACAATTACATATTACCTACTTATTACCTACTTATTACCTACTTATTACCTACTATATTACCTACTTATTACCTACTTATTACCTACTATATTACCTACTTATTACCTACTATTACCTACTAATTACCTACTAATTACCTACTTATTACCTACTATTACCTACTATTTTTTATGCTGAATCGATCTGTCTTGAAGTAGAGGTCACTGAACAACATTAAATTAGTCTAATAACCAATTATAACCAAACCCTTAGGTCTGAATGTGTTTAAATGTATTGGTTTGGTTATATTTGGTTATTTGTTACTGATAAAAAGTTGGTAGCTCACGTATCCTGGTAGGTGATAATAGCATCGGTGTCTTCCGGCGGCTGGTACATCAACCCAGATCAATTTTGAGTACAAATTAGTAGGTAATATGGTAGGTAATAGTAGGTAATATAGTAGGTAATAGTAGGGTATATAGTAGGTAATAGTAGGTAAGTATAGTAGGTATAATAGGTCAGTTAGGTAATATAGGGTATAGTAGGTAATAGTAAGGTAATAAAAGTAGGTAATATAGGTATAATACGCCGGTAATTAGTAGGTAATAGGTATGGTAGGTAATGGACGCATCTTGACGCACGTTAGTCGAGTTTGACCAAGTTTTTGTTCATAATATATTGCGCTCTCTCTGACATCTCTTCCACTCCCAAAACCAGTTATGTATGAATCCTGCACCATTCCATAACTAAAAATTTCACTTGTAAATAGATTGGTAATGTCATGAGAATCATACGGTGGTTTTGGTTTTAACGACGGAAAAAATACATTTCGCAAAAACTAGAACATTGGATCATTTTTTACGGAAGCCCCTCCCGCCAAAGTAAAAACGCCTCTCGTAAATATTTTAAAGTTGTGTTCAACTAACATTTCAAATTTGTTAAATTGTACCTGCGACAGCGGAAAAGTTATTTCAGAAATGTTCTTGTTTTTATATGCATTGCTTATCACCACTGAAATTAAAAGGAAAACGCAGAGCACAAAACGTGCTGGCCAACATGTTTTTGTATAGCCTGCTAGTTTGTCCCGAATCGGGCAGTCTCCTTGTTCTAAAAACGTTCCAAAACAGCTCAATAAACATCCAAATGTTGTTGTAATATTTGAAAAACAATTTTTAGAATCTGCTAGAAATCCTGCGAAAACACCGGTCATAATGACCACCGTCCCAGCTAATAGAAGCCAAATGTACAAATCAAAGATTAAGGTTAATGGTGTAAAATCGTAACCGAGAGTTTCTGGCTCGCCACAGGCCACAAATGTGAGGTGAGTTGGGTGAAAGTTAAAGATTTCACTGTTTTCTTTCCCACTTGGATGAATGTGTAAAACTGGAGCCTTTCGAATAAGCTTTCCAAATGTGTTTTCACATTCCGCAACAAATACCTGAACTCCGCCTAAATGAATAGATGCATTTCTACCTAAAACGTGTTTAAAGAGGGAGGCTTCAATTTTCCAATGAAGTAGGCCAAGTCCATCCTTAGAATCTAGGGAGTTGGTGGCGGTATCGTTGTCGATACGATAGTTTAAAAATTCATTGTATTCTGTTCCAATTTCTGATCGCAAGAAAGGCAGGTGCCATTGACCGGTTAGGTACGCTTCCCACAAGGTATTTTCAAAGTCTTTTTGAACAAATTTAATTAATCTGTCCATTAGGCTCCTGGAAACTAGTCTACCATCTCTATTGAAAAGGATGGGAACAAACGGTTGACATTTGTTGCAAAAAGGACAAAGAAATATACGGTTTCCCATTTCGAAATTTTCGCCCTGTTGTTTTGCCCTAATAAAGAAAAGGTGGTGCTGAGTTCCGGAAATTTTCCCTCCTTTTATGATGGACATGGCATCCGCCCAAAGCCACATTTGTTGCATTTGCGACGCGAACTCTTTTGAACTGTCAATAACTAAGAATTCATATCGAGTTCGTTTTATAATTATTGATTCTGCTTCCACAATTGTACTCCAGGTCCTACTTCTGTTTAGATAAGCAGTATCATGCCAAAAATTACGAAATGAGCCAGGCACAACGAAAGTTAGCTCGGTTTTTCTGGGGTAAATTGATAATACAAAGAATCCTCCCATGGAATGGGTGGAAGCAAATAAAAATGAGCTTCACAGTGCCATGGCTTTATTTTTGCGCTCATCTCCAATCCGGCTTCGTCCAAGTCACACAGCTGCTCAAGATGTGAGGCTGCTGAGCAATACTCAAACGTTGTGGTTGATGATGGCGCGTTTTCAAAACTAAATGTTCGCATTTCTTCTACTACGTTTGTGGTATTTTGTTTCTCGTACTCCAACTGTACGATCAATTATCGCGATAGAATCAATGGAATTTCAAGGGAAAGTAAATCAATCCCTTTATAATTTAACAGATGGATAAGACATTCAGAAAATGGTTTTAGTTGCTGATTTAGGTTGGAAATTGGGTTGAAACTTAGATCTGTTCTTTGTGTTTTTGAGTATAGCCGAGATATTTCCTTGAAACGAGTGTTTTCTGTAAAAGCCGTTGGGGATCCACAAATAAATATGACGATTGTGATAAAATGTAAGTCAAACATATTCGCAAACATAATTCTTTCCGAACCTTTTAACCTTTTGTAAATGCCAACTTAATGAAATTTTAAAATGGATTTATATACATAAAAAGTAACACATAGCTTCACTGTGACCAGTTTGCCCGATTGCACACTGCCTGGAAAGATTGACATTACGTTCTAGACAAAGTATATGAAAATGATAGGTAGCAATAAATTAATTAAGCAAATATCGACGTAAGCATAGGTGGGTACTGCAACCGGCTTTTAATCTTTTAAAAACTACAATTTTTCCACTTTAGCATTAAAGGTAGTTTATGGAATTTAAATATCTGTCCATGTTAAAACTAAACTATATATAAGCATTTATACAAGTTGAATAGGTAAATTGGTATATATATTACGATTCTAATTCCTCGTGTCTCAACCCAACATCAAATTAAATTAAAAGTGTGGCGCTACATAATTCACACCTGTCGGTTTCATCGGGTGCAAAATATTTAAAAAAATTAGTCTTATAAAGCCACTTTAAATTAATCTTACATTGGTTTCCATGATTATTGTTAAGTTAAAATCTGTTAAATAAAAATTCGATGAACAATAAAAGCTGACAGCACGACACACGATTGCATGATTAACTATTTACTTCATAATCAGTTGCTTTTACAGGAAATAATGTTTAAAATACTTCTGTAAAACATTGTTATTTTGGCTATGATAATTGATTTTTTAAACAGCAGAATTTTTTAAAAATAGTTAGCATACTTCGAGACATTTGGTACACATTTTATATTTTCAACTTTTCAGAAATATTAAATTGAAGAATGAAGAAATGTGCATATTTATTTCCTCCCTGTTTTTGTTAAATGTGTTAAGTAAGAAACTGCTTGCAAACCCCTATCCAATCAAAAGAATGTTAACTGCCAGACTAATTACAAGGTGAGCGCACATCAAAGGAGTAATGGAATCTAACAATATGCTATTACCCAGCTTAACTTGTAACGGTGCGCACGACCTGTAAAATCTAACACGCCATTTATTCTCAAATGATCTGATGCTGTTTTCACATCTCTCTGTTCGTTTCAATTCGTCAAACACTTGTATTGATTTCAAAAAAACTCCTGCCATCCCTCCTAAAATAATGATGACTAGAGATATTGCATCAAAAAACAACATACCTGATGTGCCAAGCGGGATCAAATTTTCAATATTCCATTTCAACCTGACAAGACCTACCAAACCAACAGAGCCAATTAAACTCACTGTCACAATTATGACTGGCAAAATAACTTGAAAAATGCGGCTCTGTAGACTATTCAAAATCTGAATGGATCTATAAATTGGTCCGAGGTTAAAAACGTTCCGACAGGAAATCGCTCGCTTGTAAAATATTTCCAAGTAGTCGCGCAATGTGAGAAAGCATAGGACTTGAATTCCCGCCATAATAAATGCAGCAGGTTGTATGCAAGCAATCCAAAAGCAGTGGTTTAAAAGAAAGATGAAAATTTTTACCAGAAGTGCAACTAAATTTTCAAGGAATGTTAAAGGAAGTATGAGAGAGCTTGAGTCGCATTCCCTCAAAGCCCAGAATCCAATTAGCGACGGCTTGCATGGGTTTTGCCAGTGAAGACCTCCCAAAAATAGAATCGGAAGATATAATGCAGAGATGTAAATCACGTAGGCAAAGAGTTGGTTTAGTTTCTCAATCAGTAATCGCTTTGGAGTTTGTACAAGCTCCCCTATATCAGAAAATATGTATCATTTTTTTCATGACGGTTCTTTAATTTGTGCTATAAGTAAAAAATTGCTTACGGTTCGGATTTTTTTGATATAGAGCATCGAATTGAAAGAATCCATTGACACATAGGACCACCTCGGACGAATGCTTGTTGATAAGCTTCAGTACACGGTTGAGAGCCAGAAGTACGGGGACACAGATTGTAACAACAATTTTGGTTGTGGTTGAATTGCTTGTTGCTACTTTTTCTAAATTGACAAAGGTTTGTGCAATCAGGAGACAGGTGAGAACATTGTGCAAAAGAATCCTGAGACTGACACTTGCTCTTTGGCTTTCTCTCACCAGATTTAATCGTTGTGATTTTGGTTCCCAACAAAGCAACAATATTTTAGGGAACGATGCCAATTTTGTAAGACGAAGGAAAAGGTTGCTATTTTCAGCTAACATTATGAGTTATTTTTTTGTAAAACTTAGGAATTATTTTATTGCTACCAAAAATGAGAAAGAATGTTCAAATTTTTGTAATAGTGTTTCTAGAAGCCCAGAAGAGAACTGTTGAAAATGAACATAGTTTTTTGCAATGTCCAACTACACTTACTTATCGGATATTCGTGCATCTATTTGCAATATTTATGTGGCCACCTTTGTCATGAATTGTTATCAGATTCCCTTAAAATGTGGCATTAAAACCGGGGAACGCTTTTCTTGATACTATGAACATGTGCATCACCCACACAAAAGAAGTACCAGCGTGCAAGGGGTTCAAATCGTTAACTGATGGGAATGAATTGGTGATAAGACATTTTCCAAAGAAAGACCAAACTAATATCGTCTTGGACGAGTGTTCTTCTTCTATTCCCGAACATAGTTACCACTGACAAGGATCTCCATATTACTGACAGCGATTTTGTTCAATATTTATTTTACTCAAGCAGAATTCTGCATGAAAACTTATCTAAATCGAATCAACTGTTTAAACACTACAAAGGCGTTTATTCTCATATACACTCAGGCGATCCACTTGAAAAGGTCGAAGTTAAATGATCTTCAGACTATTTGGTATTAATGTGTTGCCGTTGTGAATAGTATGAACTTCAATGCAACTCAAAGCAACATACTTTAAGGGGTTGAGCAATATATTTTGTTTTCTATCGCCAGGAGGTAGGCGATGAAGTTATTTTACTTATTAAGCGTCTTTACGAAATGTTTTTTGGAAGCTCCGGGTTAAAGCAAGCCCACTTTTTTTCTAAATCCAAACTCTAAATGCATAAGTGTAGAATATTTTCATCCGAAATCAATAACTCATTCTGACATTTTGTGTGCTAGCGCTGATGCGAGCCTGATATATTTTGTGAAAACTAAATGTCAACTAAATTCTAGTTGATTTTATCTCTCCTACAAAATATGAAGACCGAGTTGAACGAAAACCATTCGATTCGTTGAAGTATCACACGCAATTTTCAGCAAACCAGGATGATGGAGCCATTATAAAAATACACACTCGTCTCATACTCAGCTTGAATGCTCTTTCTTATGCATTCGTAGAGGAGTTATAATTTATGTATGGTTTTGTTGTGCATACCCTTACATGAAAAAATTCCAGTGGAAACGTTGTAAGAACAAGTTTATTTTGACAGCACACCGAGTTCATATTTTCACCGAGACATTATAGGTGGAAATCAACATCTTTGTCTCCGTATGACAGTATATGTGCCAATGAAGATACGATCCCGTTGTGGCCCTCGGGGTGACCTATGTCAGTTGCAGCTAGGCAGACAGATCTTGCCTTTAGAGCCAAACTTTCACTCCCAGTCGAAAAAGCGTATCTGAATTAGCGGTAAAGAATAGTTTGCAACCTTCTTCTTCCAGTTTTTGAAACTTTGCCTACCCGGTCTGTGTCAGTAGGCAAAAAAGGTAGCAGAAATTTGCGATTGGACAGCAAAATCTTGCAACCGGGTAGAAGGATTTGCTTACCTAGATGAAACTATATGTTTGAGTATGAAGACGATTCTTTTGAAGGTTTTATTTTTACTTTTCTTTAAAATAAATTTTCTTTAGGTGACATCCCGAAAATACTTGCGTGTGCGAACATTTCCTTTAATATAGCATTATAGAACATAGTAATTACATGCATGCTTACTTATGATAAATATTGCAAATTTGATGTCTTAGCTTACCACATTGAGCGCAGTTTCTACGCATGAAGGAGGAGAAACTGAACCCTCAAATTAAGCACGTAATTTATACAATTTATTAGTGTGGTTGTATTTAAAAAATTGAGAAAGCTGTAAGAAATGTGCACAGACTTGCAGTACATATTGCACATGCAGATATTTTTATCAGTAAGTTCCACATTCTGATTAGCATACTACTACAGTCCGTCTACTTTTTTAATAGCATTCCAGTGAAACAGGGAAATATTGGGAATTGCTATTGCTGAGTAATGCATTAAATTATTTCCTGCTTAAAACATGTGAGCCTGGTAGGTTTCATGTAGGAAATGAAAGGTGGAATCTTCATTTGAGCGATTCATAAGTTCTGTAATGGCATCGTCGCATTTTTTGTTTTCTTTTCGCCCATTTAATCTTATCCACACGGTAAAGTTTAACTTCACACACAAATACGTCCATGCATATCCTATGTAAAGCGTTTAAATAGTAATTAACAATAGTTGAACTGTCAAGTTAGCAGCATAGTTAATGCAATTAAGTGGTGTGTTTGCGTTCAAAAAGTTGTTGAGCCCCAAATTAAACCTAATATACCTGCAGGATTTATAAAACTTTGCTAGATATAGCCGTTGACTTTTAGGAGTAGTGTGTATCAATTTCCTACGTAAATTTTCAAACAAACATATGGATTGCAGGTAAACTCCTACCATGGCACCAAGTAAAACAATCAACGCCAGCGAGGAATTCAGAACCATAATAAAACTAATTGCTAGTGTCATTAAGTTATCAGTGGTCCATCTAACTGCTACTAACCCCGCTAGTCCTAGAGCAAATATCCCTGCTGCGGCAAAAACTAGAAATACTAATGTTTTATCAAGCAAGATTCTAGTGAGTGTAACCAAAACCTGAAGTTTCCTGCCAACAAAAAAAACTGAAAATTCCGAAGCTAGTAACTCAATGTTAATTTCGTTAAAGTAACACAACCATATTTTCAGCTTCAAATACAATTACCTTTTTTAAACAATGACGTTAACTGAAAATGTCCATTGATACACTCAGCAAGCACGACTCTATTTTGACGACATGAATACAGATAAAATACAGCGGATGGTGGCACAACACAGCTCATTCCAATTAACATATTTGAAATGAAGTCAAATTTTACTCGCTGCAAACAAATGCTGTGAAAAATTTGCAAGAGCAAACTGCCGGTCAATATACAATGAAGGTAGCACCTATGTGTTAGCATTTTTAACTTTTTTTCTGAAACTTGAATCATCTTACTTGACTTGGAATCCCATTGGATGGGGAGACCACCCAATGTGGAAGCAAGCTTTGTTAGTTTTAGGAGGAGATGAGTGTTTTCGACAAGCATTTTGGAGCAGTCAAATTTGGAATGAAAGTTGTCAATTCGACCAACCCATGGGGAAAACCTTTCTCGTAAATAATTACGTATTTGTACAAAAATTCAAAGTAAACATCGTAGTTTTACCAACTTATCTTTGATTTCTGCCTCCATCGATGTAAGAAAGATAATTTTCTTTAGTATAAAGAAGTTTGAATGATGTGATTAATATAGGCGCAAGCATAGGAGTGGGCTGATACTATCTTTACCTTTGAAAGCGAAATTTTGGGAGACTAAAAACTATCTCGTTTGTTTTGACCAAACTAGCTTATCTTTATATCCTCCATTTTCAGGAGCCTTTAGAAAGACGGCAATACAAATAGAACAATGCCGAGTTAGCAGTAATATATACTTATTGACAGAATAAATTATTAACAACGTTCATGATTCGAATCTCAAACTTCTAAAGGAACAAAGAAAATTTTCTCAGAAAAAGAAACCAGATTGTTATTTTTTAAACAATCGAAGATTGAAACATGCCAGAATTCATTTTAAATTAAAATTATCCACTAATAAGTAAAAACTGTACAGTTAAGCTTCCTGCAAAACAAATACAATTTAGAGGTGTTAAAGCATCCAAAAAGTTGTTTGAACCTAAGTTGATTCGAATAAGCCTACAAGATTTGTAAAACCTTGACAAGTATACTCGGTGACTTTTTACCAAAACGGTGGAAAGATTTTTCCTCAATATTTGAAACGCAAACTTTGACTCCATATAAACGCTTACCATTCCACCCAAAAGCACAAGAAGTGCGGCGGAAGCGTCAATAACCAGCAATCCGGTAATGAACAAAGCCAGAATGTTTGTTGAATTCCATTCCAACCGCAAAACACTAGCCAATCCCACTGCAAAAACAGAAATTGCAGCAGTTACCAATGCTACCAAGGTAGTGCTCAATATTTCATTTGTGAGAAGTGCCACAGTTTGAATGGTTCTGTATATGATACAATGTTTGTAAATTCGAATTCGGTCCCATTTCTTTGTGCCCCGTCGGATGAAAACTTGTACGCATTCCCGTAAACTTAACGTGCAAAGAATTTGGATCACACCGAGAATGAAAACAGTCACGTTAAGCCCATACGACCAAGCCCAGTGGTTGGCCAGACATACTGCAAGTTTTGCCACAAAATTGAGGAAGATTTGCAAAGAAGTTGAAGTATTACTGGAAGCTTCAGGAAAACATTCAGGAAGAAGCCAGTATCCCGCCAGAGATGGTTGGCAGGAATTGGTCCAATGAAGACCGTGCACAAAAACGATTGGAACTGAAATGGCTGAAAAATATAACAGGTGAACAAAGAGCAGATTGAGTCTCTCCAGTAGAGGTTTTGAAACGTTTACAGGGTTTCCTGTTAAATAAAAATGTGTAATTATATTAAAAGTAGATATGTTTCTTTAAATTCAATTTTCTGAAACTACCTTCGACATATACTCGTTGAAACTGGAAATATCCGTTGACACACATCACAAGCGTGGCCGCATTTCGTCGGCAAACATTCTGGAAGAAAGTTATCGTGGATAAAATTCCAAAGCCTACGCCAATCAGCACAAGTGTATTTATATTCGAATCCGTATTGGTAGCGGAAACGGTGTGAATTATTTGAGTAGTGGTAATTATAAATACTAAGTTATGCAAGTAACTTTTAATTGTCACATTTCTAAACTGCTTTTGTGAAAGAGGAAACATTTGTCTTAAATCATGGTCCCATTGTATAGAAAGACCACCAAATTTTGAGGCAAGGGATGTCAGTTTTAAAAACAATTCAATGTTTTCTTCGAGCATTTTGCTACCATTGTGGAGGAACTGAAACTATTGCGTGGCAGTTCAGACACTGCGGCTATATCCGCGGCTATTATGGGTTTTTTTATCTGATAGCAAATCTTTATCTTGATGTATTCCTTTGTATTACTCACGAATACTGGGTTTAGGCTCCATATTTTTGCAATGATTTTATCAGGCTGCTTCGTTTGGAAGAGAATGTCGGCAATTACAATTATCTTTTTGCAGATCAATAGACCGAAAGCAGAAACTCATTGGTTCCAGGATGGAATTCGCTTTATATAATTTGGAGAAATTCAAGTATCGCTTAACTTCTGAGTTGATCCATAATCGCAATATTTATCTAGTTAAGCAATCAAATAGAAAATTGTAGCCCAGATCTACTGATTCACTTATGCACATGGTACAGAGAGGGATTATTTCCAAAATTTTGTGACAGTGCTTGTCTTTCATATATGTTATAGAGCATAAAATTTGATGAAAATTTATATGTTACATGGCATGTCCAAGTGTCCATGGAGGTTCACAATGTCAGGTCAAAGATGAAAGGTCAGATTTCAAAAATATTTTTTTATAAATTTGCTGCTTTTTAATATGGAAGTTAACCTCACAGTAATTATAGTCTATATGAGCAGCAAATATGCGCCAAGTTTCATGTTGAAATGTTTGATCATTTAAAAGTTATTACAAAATTACTGTTTTTTAAAGCTTGTGAAATCGCCATTATGACGAACTCCCAAACGTTCCGCAGATCCTGAAACATGATACATAAACTAGACCCCTTGGGGTACAAGGTTCTAAAGACAGAATTCGCGGAAAGTAGGGGAGTTAGGCAAAAATGGTATTTAAACTTCAGGTGAAATTATGACGTAATCACGATATCAGAGCTGGGTAATCTCAAAAAATTCACCGTTATACATGTACCATACATTATAATAATTGTCGAAAATACATTGATTGCACTTTAAACCAATGAAATACAATCAATAAGTTCTCTTAAATAGGCACAAATATTTATGATCACTGTAAAAGACATTTTGCCGCTCTGTTTAGGCAAAATGCAAAGTGGGAGAACGTGCCAGTTTTTTATACATAAATACACCTTTTTTATTTATTACTTATTTTTTTCACTTATTTTCATACATTGTCACTGGCCCAAATATATTAGTAATAAAATATATCGTTACATTACGAACAAGAAAAATAATTGATAAACAAAACTTTATGTTCTTACAAATACATATAAATAAATAAATAAATAAACACCAAAAAACAAATCGTGACTTGCAAATGATCTGGCATGATACCATTGCGCTTTTATTACAGATTATTTTCAATGACGTAGACTATAATTGATTTTTCTGTACCATTGATGTAAATTCTTGACAACTTCGTGTAATGAACGTCCCAGGTACTTTTTTCTTGTTAAAACTCCTTATTTCTAATATTTTTTAAAATATTAAACGGTGCCCTGGTCGGTAGTTACAACTACGCCATTAAAATCAATACAACAAAGATGTTTCATCCATAATAGCGTACAAATTTTCACACATGCATTTACATTTGCATTTAGTACCTGCTGTTTTATTAATGGCTCAAAAACTATAAATTTTCATTAGATATTTCTTTAAGCATGAGGAAGCCATAAATAATTAACTTGTACCATTTCATGCTATTTGAAGTCCAAAACTCAGTCGTTAATTTATTTTTAATATTACTTCCTAACTAACCGTAGTTTGACGTATTCGAATTTTGTTGTCACCTGCTTCATCAGATAAATGTTGGCAGGTCCTATGTTAATTTAGAGGAGTAGAAAACTTTAGCAAATATATTGACAAAGAATATATATAGGAGTCTACGTCGGTTTTTGTAGAACGTACATATATATGTAAATAAACTTTCGGTAAATATACACCAGCACAAAGCTAACTAAACAAGTATGCTTTTGACAAACTGAAAATAATTGTTATCTTAAAAGTTTTGTGACGATTGTCGAGTTTTGCGATATAAGCAATCCTCAGAAGGTGAAGTTATTCTCAATAATTCCTACATTTCCAAACCTACGATGGATGTTGAATACTTTCAAGCTTAATTTTACTGATAATTATTCCATAACCATAAAAATTATTTAGTGTATTTATTAACATCAGTTTTACATTTTTTATTATCAGTAATTTGACCCATTAGTTAGCCACATATCTTATCAACAGCCTGTCCTACTCGAATTGGTATTTCCGCCTTTGGCAGTATGGTAAATGTGGCGGCCAGACATTAGAATCAGACTGTCGTTATAAAGGACAGTCGAATTTAGAACGTCAAATTTTTAATTTTTATATCCAATATTTTACACCCTTCATCAAATCAATTTTTATTTATTTAAAAACTGATACATGGCTTAGCGCTACAACAAGCAATCTTATGTTGACGCCTGATACTACAAATTAAATTTGCGTCATACATTGTACTGATGTATTCATAAATTGCATAAAAACTAGTACCAAATGCCTTAATGCAAACTGCTGGACCGGACCACTTCCATCTACATTTTCGGTAAAGCTCAACCGTTAGAGTTATTTTACTTTTTGAAATTTTATTGGCCATAACTAAATCTGTTTACGAGCTAATCTACTAAACAACATTTACTACTACTGCATAGTTTGAACATATGCCACCAAATATGAAATGGTTACACATAACAATTAAATACACAACGGTGTTAATTTAAGACCTACTTTTAAAAACCAGGAAAACTGTTCTTTGCAAACAAAATCTAATTAGTGCCGGCGCTCTTCCACGATCCACAACATGAAAAGGGCCCATATACATTTTAAGGGGTGTCATAGACCTTATATATTTACGTTGGAAACTAGACCTCCTGTACGTGAATGAACTTAGTTTTCTAAGTAAACGCTTCGACAACACCAGGACTTTGGAGCATACATCGAGCAATGAACTTACAAAAATTACTATCTGAACAAGATACATTAGTGTAACTGCATAAAGCCAAGGGGGGAGACTTCCATCTGATACAATAATTGAGTACATACAGGATATAATCATCCCTGTAGCCGCAATCTGAATTGGAGGTAAAGTATAAAGTTGAGAAAAACCATTAATGAGTTTACATACGATTTGACATTTCCGGTAGTCGGAAATAATTGAATTAAATTCAATTTCGGTGACGACTTCCGTATTTAATCTGCATCTAAAGGATTTTGACATAAATTGTTTTAGGAAAAGGTATTTATACGTAAATTAAAACAAATTTATACTTACCGGAGTTCCTTCAATTGTAAAGTCAAGTTGGAAATGGCTGCAGTGCAAAGTCCTGCTTGAGGTCCTCCAATTATCAAGCAAGGCAAAATGTTGAGGTTCTCCAGTAAAAATGACAAAAATTGAGAAAACAAATTGTGGCACGTGGAAGGATATATGTAACCTAACAAACCTGACACAAATTGATGGCATGGAAAAATGAAAGTAACTAGGCACATTGGGGGAATAAAACAAATTATTCCAATTAGGATTGTGTCTACAATAAGCTCAAGAGATACTAACGATTTTATTTTTGATTTGGAGTTAAATGCAGATTGAATTTTAGCTGACTTTTTAAATGTAGTTAGGTAGTTGACTACAGAGCAAAATTCAAACGCTGAAGCTTGAATTCCTCGTAGGTAGAAAAGTGAAGCTAAGTTAACACATACAAAACTTGTATTCATAAGTAAGTAAATCAGAGAGTCCTGGGAAATTAACGTCACGTAAATAAAGTGAAAAATTGCCAAGATACTTGTAAAAGCGTACACTGTTTGCACTACAGTAATTTTAAGCAGTTTGTGACGATCGATGTTGATATTCCACTCTCTCCTTTTTTCACCAGAAGACCAAACAAATGGTGCAAGGTTTGCAAAATAGGAAACATTTAATTGAAATCGTAGCATACGAGATGTTACTGGATGCATTTTGGGAAGATGTCGTTTAGACTAGTTTGATTCCTTTGGTTAACCTAAATCACGTAACCGGTTGAATCATCTGTGGTATTAGAAACTTTTTGTTACAAAATATTCATCTGGAAATAAGTTTATACGACTATAAATTTGAGCGCCAACTGGAGCCAGAAGGAAGTCAACTAGTTTCTGGGAAATCGTCAATAACTTTTGTAATAAATTAATCAAAACGTTTGACGCTAAAAAGGTGTGACATGGCACTATTTCAGAGTTATTTGACCTAAATAAACAAATTTAATTTTGTATAAAGTAAATACATCTGATGTATTTTAAAACTAAACAAATCGTGTACCACATTTTCACCGTGCTCAGTGCGCATTGAAATTAAAACACGGTTTTTGCTTGTAGCCGATACTGGAAAGGGCGTTGTAGATTTAACAAATAATGTGGGACGTGTTTTTATTTTACGTCACAAATTTTAATGTCAAATTTGAATCTCTAGAAAATCTAGTAGTCTGTATTACCAAAATTAAACTATAATTTATGATATCAGTAAGTGCAGTTTGTTTCCCAGAAATGATAAATAAATTTTGTATGGGATTCCGTTTTGAATTTGGCAGATTGTCTTTACTTATTGGGCGACCGGTTTCGCATTGGCATCGTTTAGTCAGGCTGAAAATATATTTAGGTCTGATTAGTTTATGGTTGCAGCAAAAAAATGTCTCTAAAAACAATTACAATTTTTCATGTTCAATCGAGAGCCGGAATGAAATCCGTATGAAAAAGACATGGTATTTATTTTTAAGAAGTGATCCTTAGTTTAAATTTTAGAAATCTTATCAGAAATTTCGAATGTTTTATATTTGTAAAAAATCCCAATTCAAAAGTTCCCGAGTATAATAGCTGCCAGATTGTGTCCTTTTTACCTCAATTTAATACAGAAATTTGAATTTACTTGGTTACAACTCAACGTGTTACAATTTTAGGGTATCTTTTTTAAATAGTTTTTCAAATGCGAATTTAGAAATAGTTGCCTTTATTATACCACGTTGTATCCTAGAAAGGCATTAAGAGGAATTACATCCGTTTCATTAAACAGTGGCTACAAAATCAGAAGTACCACACGGGTCTATTAAGTGGTGTTTCAACTCAACGCTTACTCTTGCGAAGTCATTTTTCAGTTTTTTACTCCTTTTCATTCAGCGAATCTTATTACTCTTATTCCTACCAACTAGAGTACTACACCAAACTGCTGGGAGTGTCCGTACCCGCAGTGCGTACCAAGTGCGTACCCGCAAAAGACCGGCATACAATTGCAGGATTATACACTGCAATCATTTCACACGGAGAGTTGCCACCATTGCTTTATACTGTGACGGTAGTTTACCTCGTATTTGTTGTTATATTTTGTTTTGTAATTTTGGATGTTTGTAGTAGAGGCATGTTGTATTCAAAATCAATCATAAGTTCTCTAAGAAAATGGCCATCGTTGAACAATAGAAAGTTCAGAATGTATGTGAAATTTTGGAAATGCAAACTGGACCGTTTCATGCTGTTGACCGTGGGAGAGCACCATCAATGCCAATATTTTGCTTCCAACGAACGGCTTTTCATGTTTTTAAATTAAGAGCAGGTAATCTTTAGATGATATTTTAAATTCAATGCATTTCAACATATATTAAAATTGACATGCATTTGTCATTTATTTCTAAGCTATGAAGCAAATCAATTTAATTACTTAACAATAACATCTGTACTGTTAAACCAATCGCAACATCTACTGATTTTAGTGGTGTTGATTCCTCCAAGTAATTACTGGTTCCTATTTTTATTTTTATAAGTGGACAGGAATTGTAAAATCTTTGACACCACTTTCGATTCATTCCCTTTGAAAAGTTGAGCCGCTTTCTCAAATTGTTGAAAATGAGTTTGCATTCCACATAAGCGCCCACCATTCCTCCGTAATTTACAAGTAATCCAAGAGCACAATTAATGCCCATCATTGGAAAGAGTGAAATTGCGATCAGGTTTTCATAGCTCCACTCCACCTTCACCATAGCAGCAATACTTAGGGAAACCAGAAGAATCGCCGTGAGTAACACTGTCATCAGCACCGTTTGAAGAATCAAGTTATTTAAAAGCACCAAAACTTGAATTTCCCTGTAGATCACAGAAACCGATTGTAAAACTGTTAAGCTTGAATTAGACTGCCTTTCGTAGTGAATCCATTTTAAGTAAAATCTGTAATAAAAATCACACAAATTATTGTAATATTAACCTCGTAACCTTTAACAGATAAAAATGCGACTTACGATTTCAAATAATCACGCAAACTCATGGTGCATAAAATATGCAAACTTCCAATAAAAAAACCCGCCATTCTAACTCCAACTTCCCACATTATGTAGTTAACTGCAAAGACTACAAGCTTGAAACCTTTAGCCCAATATTTTTCCAGGTGTTGTTGAAAAAGTGACGAACATTCGGGTAGAAGCCAGTATCCTGCTAGTGAACTCTTACAAGCATTTTTCCAATGAAGTCCCACCACAATTGTGAATGGGAATGCAAGGCATGTAGAATAGAATATGTAT
This sequence comes from Orchesella cincta, assembly GCA_001718145.1. Classification (NCBI taxonomy): domain Eukaryota; kingdom Metazoa; phylum Arthropoda; class Collembola; order Entomobryomorpha; family Orchesellidae; genus Orchesella; species Orchesella cincta. The sequence goes on from LJIJ01001309.1 coordinate 23,227, forward strand.
ACAAACAGCATATTCAGCTTTTCCACATCGTTTCGTCGTTTTAATTTACCGACCCAAGTTTCAAATTTGTTGCCATCTGTTTTAGCAGAACATTGAAGCAAACCATTGATATACAACACAATATCATCAGAGTGGGTTTTTCCTGCGTTCATGTAGCGATTAGTTAGAATAAGAGCTGCAATAGCAAACCACAGGTAGATTTTTGATATTACAGAATTTTGATCGGCTTTGCTTGGGTTATTTAAAAATATTCCGATCAGTGCTTGAGTTAAAACTAGCAAGGTTGCAGCGTTGTGAAAATAACATGGAATCTGTCTCAAAATTGTTGAGGTCTTATTTGGGATATATGAAGCTTTTAGATTCTCTTGGCTCCATGTAAACGATACGCTTTTTGAAAAAGACACTTGTTTGTAGAATTTTGTAAAAATGTTTATATTATCGTGTAACATTGTGATTTTGTAAAGTTTCTTAAACCAACTTTATGCAAGTTCAACCACGATAAATCCAGATTCAGTCTCTTAAAAAAAGCAGAAATTCCAGCAACTATACTTTCGTTTGTATTTAAGATTCCAGCAAGCTTTCAGTAGTTTGTTAATAAAATAGCTGAAATTTTATAGAATTAGGTTGTTGTGTAGGGTCAAGCGGTTTTGGTTTTTGCTGAGGTACAAGGAAAACTTCTCAGGAGAGTTGAATGGCTTATACTGACATAACCCTGGAAATAACCCACTGATAATTCCACTTTAAACATGTCTCACGTCGTGAATTAACAATGTAATTGACCAGAGAACACACAGACAAGTATGTATTAAAATAAGTCAGAATTTTGTAATTAGTTTTGTCCAAACTTATCACCTATATCTGTACCAATACGTTTTATTGAGTTTGAAGCGTTGGCCAAATGAAAAATTTCATTTGATATGAAAATACACTTTCGTTCAGGATTTAATTACCAACCATTTCAGTTTTGAAGTCTATCAAAAGCATTTACGTCTGCTGAAACTTATCTTCAGGGCGAAAATTATTAAAGAGATAATCTGATTTTATCGGGCCGTGAAATATGAAGCCTAAGTCAAAACGTATTAAATGTGGTTCTAATTAATGTTCAGATTTCATGCCAAGATCAAAAAAGCCTTGTACAAACGCGCCGCGAGGAGTTAATCGGCTTATGTAAAATAAAAGATTAGGAGATTTGAAAATTGAAGCATTAATTAAGGTATGTTACATAGTGAGTGACACGCATCTAAACAGCGAATTTCAACATGATGATAAAATGGACCACGACGGTTAGAAAAAACATAGATTGAACTGATAATCAAAGCGCGTGGATTTATCCATCACTGTATCAATATGAATTTACGTTTTACTTTAGTTAGCCACCGACAGAATACAATAATCCTGCCAACTCCTTAAATTCTAAAATACAATGGAATGAATATTACTTTCAAGATTCAAATGAATTCCTTTACGGTTTACCGTGATTACTTTTACGATAAACCAACTTTCTACGTTCTTTTATTAGAGACTCAAAGCTAATTAATAATAATAAATATCTATAATCTATAAATCTATAATATACCATTACAACTTATATTCAAATCTGTTTACTTATACGTTACAGATGACCTGATATGACTTGATGTATTTTAGTATAAATAAAAAAATATGACAGTTTCTAACAGTTCGAGTTGCAGAATCAGAACGTCAAATTTATTTTCACGCACCCTCTCATTCGTCCTGGGTGGCACTTTAAATTGGTCTCTTTACTTCTCGCGACTACTTTATTCCCTAAATATTTAATCAACTATCGTCTATGCCCGACTCTTAACTATAAGAAAGGTTGTTCTTTGCAGGCAAAATCGAATCAAAGCTGGTGCTCTTCTTCTATCAATCACATGGAACGGGCCAGTATATATTCGAAGTGATGCCAAAGATCGAATATACTTTCGCTGAGCCGTTGATCTAGTGTACAAAAGGGAATCGAAACGTTTCATTAACCGATTTGACATTAACATTACCATCGAGCAAACGTCCAACAGAGCAACAACGAAAATAGTCATTTCGATTAGAAAAATCAACGTCAACATATAAAGCCACGGTGGAAAATCCGTATCGGACATGATGACCGAATATAAACAAGATATCATTATTCCTGTAGCGCCCAGCTGCATCGCGGGTAAACTGTAGTTTTTGGCGAAACCGTTGATGATAACCGTAAACAGTTGACACTTTCGGTAACTTGAAAATATAAACCTGTATCCGGTTTTTGTTTTCATTGTTGTTTTCACTCGATTTCTTAGTGTTGATAAAATATTGCTTTTAGTATATAATTTATGTAAATTAAGATTCAAAGGTGTGCTAATTACCTTATCATTTTTAATTCCCGAATTAAGGTAGAAATAGACGCCACGCAAAGTATCCCTTGAATTCCCCCAACGACCGAGGTAGGCTGAAGGAGTAAAACTTCCATCACAAATGCCAAAAATTGAAACCAAGGTTTCGAGCACGTGGATGGATCAAATTTTGCTATCATACCAGAAGCGAATTGATGACAAGGAAATATAAACGTGGTAAGGCATAACATTGGGGTAAAGAATACACAGGTTGCAATAATTATGGATACTGCGAGGTCAGCAGATAATGAAAATTTTCCTTTCGTCACTGCCTGAATCTTTGATTCATAAATATCTTGGGATTTACTGAAAGGAATCAGGCATTCAACACATTTACAAAATTCAAATTTTGAGTTTCGAATCCAGGGAAGGTATAAAACAGCTAGGAAGTTTACGCAAGCAAGAAAAGTGTTAGCGAGCAAGTAAAAAAGGGGTTCTTTGGTAATAAAAGTAACGTAAAGAAAATGAAAAAGTGCCAGTAGTTGACTACTCCGTATATGAATTGTGTCCCCATAACTTTTCGTAGCTTATTTGGATTTTTGTAATAGCAACAAAAACCAGGATCACTGTCTGTCGTTGAAGTCGTCCAACTATATGGAACAATGTTTGCCCAGTAAGCCCAATTAACGTGTGTGCGAAGGATCTTCAAAGTTATTTTATGCACCATTGCATAGTAATATAATATATATAAAATATTATATAAAGTTATCGAAATTTTTGAGCGGAGGTTAATGCAGATTTTCAGAACGTGGTCTAGTGTGAAAGTGCTAGCAACTGAAAGTAATGTAATATGGTGAGTTATTTTGGTTTTTAACTTTTTCTTAAACTGTCCATAAATCAGACTGAATAGCTAGAAATGAATGCTAGCCAACCAAACCGAAATTTATTTTGGCTCTATGAAAGCACAAGGTTTATTAAGGGTTTGGCCAAAGAAGGCAGGAAATTTATTATTTTGGCTTACCCAATCATTCGTTAACGTTTAAACAAATACTTGTGCAACTATAATTATGCCTTCCGGAAACGCCTTTACTAAGTTTGCACTGTTTAATGAAGGAGAACATGTAAAGGCTCCGTTCAAACACCTCAGCTTATTATCATAGTTAAAATGAATAACATGGTAATGGTGGTTTTGTCATGGTGATTGTTGTTTAGCTAACACGCATGACAGGTTTAGCCCGTTAAATTATTAAACCCACCGGTTTAGAATTAAACAGACAAAAACTTTGGTATACCAAAATGTTAGTGAACTGGACTGAAATTTTCCCGAAAAAATGTTTTAACTTGGTGACATCGTTAATCCAAAGCTTTGAAAAGTTGCCCCATCGTATGAATGTGAAAATTCTCTTTTATGAGACGCAAGACTAACTAATAAAGAACGTAAATTATATAATCATATACCTCGTTCACCTCCAATAGAATCGGGTTTCTGCATACAACGATCGATGCTCTGATTTGAATTTTTGGAATGCGTGTTTACATTCCATAGTGTAATACAGTACATTGAAGTTTTTTATCATTTCCATGACAGCTATTTGCAAGTTCTATGAGCATGCAAACTCAAGCCGGAGAGAAAGTTCTCAGATCCACTGACAAATCCATCAAATTGACCAACACAGTTTGCTACATTCTGTGCATTTGTTCATTTATTGCGGCTCAGCTATGGAATGTGTTTGATGCACACGCAAGTACAAGCTCATTTTACGCAAGTACAAGCTTATTTTACGCAGGTATGTTTAATAAACTATTCGTGAGCTTATTCTAAAATTACTGTTGGAAGCTGAATTGTTTCTAATTATAAATGTCTCCGTTTGTCCCAACGCAGGCCCAAAATTCACCATCCTCACGCACATGCTACTGGCTCCTCTTAACGCTTGTTTCAACCGGTTCATTTTTTTTATTACGGAAGACTAAATGTGCATGTCTGCCACCACTAAATTGACCAGGTAACCCAGAGAAAGCGTAGCTTTATAACTGCAGTCAGCTTAAATAACTAGTTAAATCATTTTGTATTGTATCGTAATTGTATTGTAATATGCGTCTTTTAATGGAACTAAATAGGAGCTCCATAAAACAAAACAGTTGACCTGTTGAGAAAACTATTGTCTTCTCACGGGAAGTTTATTTTAGGGGCTCTGTCCTATTGGTTTATGGGACTGTTATATGCACGTTATGCATTTTAAAACCCTTTGTTAAAGTGTTGAGTACGAAAAGATATTAACAACATACGCAGGATACGTGAAGTTTTAAAAAAAATGACTACAAATGGTTGAAAACATGTTTAAAACATACCATACTCTTTCAAACAGGAATGAAAGTTGGGTTCTAAACTACCTTCAATCTCATAAAAACGGCAAGGCAGCAGAATTTAGCTACCAAAACGGTAGCTAAATCTCCCTGCCTAGCTCCAACTGCAGTAGCTAAAAACCTTATCCTAAGTTTCTAAGCTAAGTTTTCCGCTTGTAACACAATGTTAAATTACATAATAATTGACAATAAGAATTTACTCCAGTAAAATAATTGTTTTATTTGTAGTTGGCTCCTGCAACGGACGGATTTGTAAAAAAATACTTCGTTTACGTATTGACGAATGCCTTAATGATTCAAAAACTACTTATCGTTCGTCTGTTAACTGTTGGATAGCATTCCTGCACATATTATGTCCATAACCAACGAAAGTGTACGTAAAGTAGTTTTTCCATAAATCCCAGAAAATCCATGTAATTAATAATTTTTACACGTAAAAGTGGAGCAAATCTTTTATCCATCTTTTTTGCCTACCCTGGCCAGAACAGGTCATATTTAATGTTCCATTTAATGACTTGTTTTATGTCATTAGTAAATTTATGTAGTGCTGGTTAGAAATATACACTAAATGCGTATTTTAGACCTATGAAGAACAGAGACAAGTTTCAGCCGTTTATTATTAAACAATTGGGGTGTGATGCATCATTTGAAATCTACCCTAATAAAATATTCATTATGACACATTTGTTTAAAAAAATAGACTTTCTCGCAAGCTGGTACGAGTACCAATTATATGTAAAGACATCACAGAAACTAATTCCCTGGACATGGATGGCTCCTGAATCTTTGATAAAAATGCAGTTTACAGCAAAATCGGACGTGTGGAGTTTGTGATAACACTATGGGAAATATACTCCCTGGTACACAACAACTTCATTGCTGGTATTTTTAAATAACAAATACTTTTGAATAACGACTTTTTTTCTTTGGTGAAATAACTCTTGGTGGACTTTGCCGGACTGCTGAGTTTCCAAAGGTTTTAATGGATGGTAAACCATTTCTACGTGCGACGACAGAAATTTAAGTTATCAAAGAACTTCAATGTATAAAAAATGACATGAAATTGGTGTGTTTTCACTTGGTCGTGTTTTTAAAACATTATTAACACCAAATTTAAATAATTGAGTAAACAGATATATAAATATTTTACCACAAGCTCGGTTATTTCACTACAAATATTTTTTGACAAGTTAAATCTTTAAAATAAAAACATACATATATAATTAATTATGTACTTTATGCTTGTGTAAGTACCTTTGGTTATGTTGTTCATGAGAAGTGAGCATATAAATAAACAATTCTTATCTCTATTTCATACTGCATGTAGCTGTTGTAGCATGAGCTAGGAGTACATATGTTCACACTCTCTTGATTGTGTGTAAAAGTGTGGTATATTTATACTAAGAAGATTCGATTAGTTACATATTACATAAATGTTTCTTAGATTGTATGACTTATCTGCAGAAAGTTTTTTAAGGTTAATATAATTTGATTCTCTTCCTTTCAAATGAGTTCTGTATGCCTTTCTTAAAGTACGTTCTTCTCTCACGTGCTGTTCTTCTCAGAGAGACGCTTCTTGTAACATCTAATGTACTAACACAATCATTTCTTTGAAAAATCCTATTATAAACTAGAAAAAGAATTTTCGACATTCTGCAATCGGCTTCAAATGCGAGCCTTTAAAACTGTAATAGGATGGCTAAAACTTCAATTAAATCAGCTACCGTGTGATATACGACTAATCTATTCAGTGTGAACCCACATCAAGGGCAGATATTGTTTTCCAAGATTTTACTTCTTTCCCACAGAAACTAGCCACGAGTGTATGTAAGCAACAGTAAATTAACTGTTATATTAATTGCTAGGTTCAAACATTTTAGTGGGGTCAACTCTTCTAAAAAATTATCCTCCCCAATTTTTACCCGAATTGGCGAACAAGAACTTACAAATTTTTGAAACCACCTATGACCATACCGACATCCCTCTCTGGCAATCTTTTGACCTCCATGTCGTTTCAATGTCTTCAAAACCTCTCTGGATTCCGCGAATGGTCCAACCATTCCTCCTACGCAAACTAGTAAGAATAATACGCTGTCTGCAACAATAACAGCCATGAAGCCTCCCAACAAGGCATTTCTCGTTGACCATTCCAATTTGATTATTGCAGTCATACAAATTGCCAAAATAAGCATTGCTCCAGTTGTCAAAACAAGGACGATCGTTTGAGTGATGAAATTGTTCAAAATGGAGAGTACCTGAATTTCCCTGTAAACCAACATTGTGGCAGAGGTTGGAACGGTATTTTGCGGCTGTAAGCAAGTATGGAGATATCTAAAATACACCAAAGTATTATTTAAACATTTTGTTCCGTATTTTTCTTACACATATCTTATGTATCTTACACACTTAGGCTACTTACTTTTTTAGATGGCATCGCAGAATAAATATTCCTAAAATTTGAAACCAATTCACAAATAACCCAACACCATAAAGTCCAATCGCCCAAATATAATGGTTGAGCAGAAGCAAACCCAATTTTAAAGAATACGTTTTAAAGATCCCAAATACATGCTTATGTTCATTTTCCAACTGATCAGTGAAGTAATCTAGCATTTTTGAGCCGAGTAGGGAACTTTTGTTAGGATTGCTCCAGTGAAGACCCCACACAAATACGAATGGAGTGATGGTGACTGTAATCTTCATCGCGTGAGCCAGCAATCGGTTAAGCTTCTCCAATATGCTCATATCCATCTCAATTACTTTCCCCAGCTTTTGCTTTTCCAGTCGTTCTTGCCGAGCCAGAAGTTGGAATAGTCCGTTGATATACAGCACAATTTCATGAATGTGTATTTTTGCAAGGTGCAAATAACAATCTTGTAAAATAAACGAAGCAGTTAAAAAGAGTGTTGGTAATTTGCTCAAGAAACAAGTGGACGTGTCAGATTGAAGCTGCCAGATTGCAAGTAACGTTGCTGCTGTGTGTAGAAAGCATTGTAAACTTGTTTTCTTGTAAGATGAGGCTTGAAAACTGGCCTGGATGTTATCTGGGTTCCATTCAATAGCCACGCTGTGGGGCATCATGGGAAGTTGATAGAAATTTGTGAAGAGAGCTCTTTGCTGCATTAGCATTTTGAATTTTACAACCTGGTGGCCTTTCTTCTACTAAGTACTTCTCAGCTGCGGAGAATATCGAATGGCGTCTTAGTTCAGCCAACCTTCAAGTTTTACTATTTTTGCTACGTAATTGTTTGGTTGTAAGAATTTACCGTATCAAGTGGATCGCAAAATTATGGACTAATGCTAATAACTGACTATTATGAACATACTTTTTACAACATGCTTAAATCCTACTAATTGCAAGCTTAATCTGTAAGTCAACACATATTTAGTTGGCATTTCAATATATTATTTAACAGTGTTTCTGTAATTAATTTGAACGTTCACGGAAATCAAAAGTATTTATTAAGAAGTAATAAGAAGAAAGTGGCTATTTTACCGCAAATGGAGGTAAATAGAGATTAAATTTTATTGACACTGGTAACTTCCCTAACCAACGGCAAGTCTGCATGAGTAGAAAAGCGAAAGATATCAACTAGAAAACAACATGAAATTTATTTTAATTTTAATTTTATTTGCATAATGGATTGATTACTATAAATTTTCTATTATTATTTTCAATTAGTTGCTAATTATGTAGGTATTATTTCGGAAAGAAAATAATATACTTCATACTCAATCATTTGAAATATACGACCGTATGTTGTTTACAAAAAAATTATTTCGAAAAGAATGCCGCTGGCTGCCGGAAAGAATCACTGTGAATTTACACAGCAGTGTTTCGATTATTTCCCGTGAGCACCTAAATTTTACCCTGAGGTTAAATGCCATATCAACCCAGCTTGTGGTGTGTGAGCTTGTCAGAAAGTTGTTTGTCTGCAAATTTACCTGAAAAACTTATTCACCTCCTTGGTACTATGTCGGCCCTTTGGTTCTGTCGGAAGTGACTGTCATAAAGTTTTTGACGTTGGGTAAATTCAAAGCAAAAGGCTTGATATAAATAAACACAGAAAGCTCCAATGGATTGTGAAATCAATACCAGAACTAAGCATTGAAATTCGTGGGAACTAATTTTATAGCGAAAAGGACATGTAATGTTTACCTAGAATTTGACCTAGCTAGGATTTTTGATAGTTTGTTGTTGTCAAAGTATTAATAAGCCAAATTAATCTTCAGAAAGTAAATTTCCGCTTATTTATTAGGAAATCCAGGGAAATGAATGCATGTAGTCTTGAGACATGATATTTACTGAATAAAAAGATCGACGATAATTACTGGTGAAATATTTTATGAATCATTTCTTTATTGGATTTACGTATACATATATTTATATTTCACAACAACAAAAAGAATTGCAAACAAAAAGTTATATATTATCCCTATATCTATTATTTTATATATTTTATTTTAACGCTTAATTATCTTTAATTAAAATAGAATAGATTATGCTTGACCTTTTGGGCTAAATAGTGACCTCAACTTATGGTTAAAGAAGGTCACACATCGACTGCCACAAGCTTTAAAAAAACCAATAATAGCTAAAACCAGCCGAATCACAGATTCTATAAGTTTCTTCCGGTACTCAATCCCAAAAATTCCCAATGCAACCATTAGAATTAACAAATGAAGATAAAATACAACCACAACGTTATCCCTTGTAGAAATGGCTTTGGCCTCAGCAAGCTCTACTTTCGCCGACTCCTTGGTCCCATTCCAGGTAACTATCCTATAATTCCACTCCCCCACAAGTGTATCAACCCAGACTGAATCAGAGACAACTGCCGGATCACAAGTAGGTCATCTGGAAAATCCAGATAAATAAACCACCACAGTTGATACAAACTCCCATAAGAGGATTTGCTTGTCGCAATAGCTGCATCACTTATTCTCAACTTCCTCAGTGCATAACGCATCATGCTTACAGGAACCGTTGTGTCCACGAACACATCGCTCTGACATTTTGATATTTGTTTAGTGTAGTATTCAAGAGACATCATCTCCAATGACTCACTCCCGTTAGCTGGCGTTTTGAAAAAACGTTGCAAAGACTGCCTCGCAACGCTTAACGACTCATTTAAACGGCGTCGTTTGTACAATTTTGAAAACCACACATCATCAATTGCCCAATGTGGTATAGGATTTTTAGAAATATTTTTGAGTTCAGACGGACTGTAGAGACTTGTAAAATTTAAGTTAAGTTCGTATGAAAATGGAAAAGAAAACGGTGAGGTTATTACTAAAAACTTCCTCAAAAGTTTCCATTATTTTTGAATCCAATGGGGCTGTCAATTGATCTATATTGCTTCCTTGATATAGTTATATGTTAGAAATAGCCCTGCTAACAACCACGCTCCTGTTAGAAATCTCACTCGGTCTATTGCCGATGATGACTGCGCAACCAAAATACTGTAATATAAAGTGAAAGCAAGACAGTAATAATCCTTACCATTTCTGGCAATATGCTGCCATATTACCATACTAAGAATAAAGAGTATCCCACAAGTAATCCAGGTCTGAAAGTCAAAAGCATTGACGTAACCGGCAAGAGATAAAAAAGGTGGTTTGGAAATTGGAACGCAAGTAACAAACTCAATATTTTCATAACGTGTCGACAAATGAGTGGGATTAATGGCAAGCAAAAACATAACAGTGGGGTATTTATAAAATCGGTCCCTTTCGATGAACCCAAGAAATGAAACGTTTGGAAAAATCATGTTAATAAAAATTGTTCCTAAAGAAATGCCTGGGGAGGTCAATTCACTTAGGTAACTATAACTCCTTTTTTCTGTTTCTTGGCCATAAATAATTAACCTTTGTGGACAGTTTAAACGTAGTTGGTTCATAGAAACCCGGGTTATTGTTCCTTCTTTTCCACTATAAAAGAGAACGTGGTTTGCGACAATATGTTTTCGAGAAAAATCGCTGACACAATGCAGGGGATTTATAATTTCCAATTCCACAACTTCTGCGACTTAGTTTCCAAAAACTGAGATAGTCACTACAGGTTATTATAGCCGTTTTAGTGACAGAATACGACTCTTTATTTTCGGAGTGTTTAATCCAATAAATTAGCTTTGTAGGGCTGTGATGGCCATGATCTACAACGTGATGGCGCATGTGGTGTGTGTAATGTAATCTTCCCAATTGTCTCGCCTTCAACATTTCAGATCTCCTGCCTCCACGTGGATGTAGAATACACAGCATTTCCGGAATTCTTCGGTCAGCAATACTTTACCGTAGTAGTTTATACCTAACCCGGTGGTCAATTATTGGGTTGAAGGTGCTGAAGTGCCAATTATAAAATGTGTAGCTAGGCTCTTGTGGAACACGGCAGTGGGGTTATGAATATTTGGACAAAGCAGTTTAACCTTGCAGATGGTACGGATTTGAACGGAAAATTGTTATGCAGATCGTTTTTTGCGATATTCCTGCTTGTTGCACTTTATATAGAGATCGTGCGTGGATTTCTGTGAATGAAATCTCTTGTGTTTATGTATGGATAATATCACTGGAAATCTTTGCGGTCCTACAATTAACGGGCTGTTATCCCCCTGTAAATTTTAGTAAGTTCGTATTTAGTTTGGGGTGCATTTAAATTTGCAGATGTATATAAGAAATCCCCAAAGATTTTGTAAGAAACATGCACACGTAGAAATCCTCGCAACTTTGTCAGAAAGTTGCTTCTAATATTTAGGCTTCATCGCTATTTGTATGATATGTGTAAAATCTCAAAATCCAAGCACGTAGTCGAACATACTCGTAAAATTTCATATGAAACATTCAGAGAAAAATACTTTTACCAATATAATCCATTTAAATTAGCGTCGTCATTCCACTTATTTCAAATATTTATAAGGTCTTCATAATCATGTTAATTTAAAACAATATTAACTTATAAACATCAATAAATTTAAAGATATCTACAATGAGCGTAATAGCTTTGGGCTTCGTCTACGGCTCTAGACACTTGCGAGTTTTAAAATCTTGGTCGGAAGAACAAACTCCAGTAGTGAACTTCAAATTATTCAGTAAAAAGCCAAGTATAAATCTTAAAATGCAAACAGAGGCTCATTAACTAGCAAATTTCTGTAAAGTGAAGTTTAGACATTCTGCTGATAAAACTTTTTTATCCTAGCACTAAAAAGTGCAACACTTACAGAATCCATTATTACCTGATATGCTCCCATGTTCAATAACTTTAGCTGAAAAGCATTCAATGAATACAAGACAACAGTCAGTGCCTTTGAACGGTCGAATGAGAATTCGGAATAATCTGTACATGTCGCACTTATCAAAACGCATATATATGCGTTCACATAATTGGAATCACTAAAGAAAAGACTGTACCAAGTACCATGAGAAGCCCAAACTATACCCACTGGACAAAAATGCATGTAAGGAAGACCACAAAAATCAAAACCAACATTGATGGTTCAATTGTAGTATAAGACTGCATATATAATGAAAGAAAGTTTTTACAAAAAAATTATAAGCATCGGTTTACGAAGGAAAATTTAAAAATTGTAACGTTTCATATTGCGAAAGAAACTTTCAAAAAATACACGTGACAATTGAATAAAAAGTTAATGCTAAAAAAATTGACTTTGTAAAAAGATTGTGGTTTGCGATTTTATCGCAATTCTCTCATACCCAGGTTTCTTACAAAAATAGCCAGGATTTCTTATATATATCTGCACACTCATATTTTTCTCATTTAGTTTCCTGTTATATTTAATGTTTATATATATAACGTAATATCTGCAAAATTCTTACCTCCAAACGAAATGAAATAAAATGAACCAAACAGTCAGAAAACAAGTTCAAACTTGTTCCAAAATTTATGTTAGAATAACCATAACTTTGGTTGGAGCAATATGTTACAGCGAGGAAAACGCTCAAAACAAGTATTAAAATTCATTTTGTTGAAGCAGCTTTGAGAAGGGTTTGCAATACAAGGTTCCAAATTACCTTTTTGATGGGAGTATTGGGGTAATTTTATCTTGATACGATGAGGCCTAACAAAACTGTTGAGATAAAAATCGTACTTAGATAAATGGTCATTCTGGGATGATTTTGAAAAACAGTTCTGGTATTGTTGATAAGACACAGGTGTATGGATAGCAAAACTGCAGTGACGTGTTGCGTGACCGTCAGCTTTTACCCATCAATAATAAATGTATAATACTTTTGAGTTTAAGTTTGTTAGGATGTCTCAGATTAACGTTAGAGGTAAGCTAGTTTCGAATTCGTAAATTATCTATAAAAATAAAGCATGCAACGAGATACGCAAGGCGTATTAAAGTTTGACCATTATGTTGGAATTTTGGATGTTTATGGTTACATGCTATGGGTTTCTAGAAATACATAGAAAATTTTTGACAGTTGAATTTCTCAAATTTCACATTGTGTTATCACGCTATTGAATATTTGTCGCTTTTATACTTCATAAGAACATACAAAAATTTATGTCACGTTCCTCCCTTTTCAGGTTAGCGTGCAACTGGAAAATGCAACTCAAAGCTACAAGGATTGTTATGCAAGTTTCTTTTTGCCTACAGTCAGTTAAAGGATAGTGTATGTACATTTTGTATGTATGCTTCTTAACAACGTATATCCAAATGTACATGCATCCTACTAACGTAGGTTATTCTATCGTGATAAGGCTCTAAGGATACCCCGATCACGTTCGACCCTGACACTTCATTTTACAAAAAAGCTTCTAAACGACCATTTGCGAGGCGTCCAACTTGATCTTTTAAATATGACCAGTAGTTTCGATACTACAGTCATTATAATGACAAGCATAAGGAATACACGGGAAATGAAACCCCCAAAAATGCTACTAGACTTTATTGTACGAAAAAATACATAGAATCATGTTTTAAGATCATACTGTAAGGATTTCAAATCTGGTTTCAAAAGTGACATCCGTCTGGTAGTTTTCAAAATATGACATTGGTAATCTGAAGAAATTGCTACTTACTCTGATCTAGCATTAATTGGTCATTTTTAATGTGCCACACCAGGACAATTACAATTACTACATGCCTACATGCATAAGTGAGGTAGCATTTATACTAGGCAACAACTTACGTCATTTTTTGCTATCTGATTTGTACTGATCGTACTTCGGTTTTAAACACTGATTGATTATGAATATGTTTTAATTTTAGAGTTAAATGTGTAGGGCTTGGGGCGCTGATTGTTCACTATTTGTTTTCTGTGCTAATTAATAACTGCTACCCATGTATTGACGAAAAGACACTGTCTCTGAGTTATACATAATTGAGTTATAACCATTTAAAACTACACATTTAGTGCCCTTAAAACCTAAAAATAAGGGTTTACTAAATTTCATTAAAATAAATTATCAGGATAATATTAGCTGTATATTTATCAGTACAAACTACTTAGTAAATTGCATTGTTATAAAATATTCATTGCATATATTTGACACTTGAAGCCTGCACACCTGATGTTGAATTGAAGTGATAAGTGCTGGGACTTGAGTATGATCGATAAGCCAGAAATCGGACGGAAATAATCTGAATTGCTTATGAACTCTTTCTCGTTTTGTTTGTACGTTTTTACGTTTTAATATTAGTTAATGATAACGCTGCGCGCCACATTGAGGGAGCTAATATGATCCCGGTAATTTATTTTAATGAAATTTAGTAAATCCTTATTTGTAGCTTGTAAGGACACTAAATGAGTACTCACTGTAGGCAAAACTTGGCCCCCTTCTTTTATTAATATTTTGTTTTAGCTTCCGAAATGAATGTTTGTAATAAGCAAAAAGGCACTGTCGTACAAATTCGCTTATGACGCAAGCATTTTGGCTTCTTGCTTGTTAAATCATCATGATGGTTTACTTTTTTTGGAAAATTCAAAACTGCTGTTTATTTGCAGAAAAAATTGATTCTACATTATTTCAAATACATAACTGTGAAGTGGGTTCTGTGTGTTTAGTATGTTTTGCTTACTATTACCGCTATTAATTCATTGCCAGGATTCATAGATACATACAGTGCTATGACAAAAGTATTGAGCCAAAAATCTCTCACAGTTAGACACCAAAATTACTTGTACGCATAAAACTTTTTTTCATTGACGTTTCCCACTTCAGGTTCCAAATTTAATGAGCTTTCTTGTGTTTTGCTTCTTAACTCCATTACTTCAACCAATTTTTCACAGTACACAAAAATATACAGCGCCATCGAAAATTGGGTGGGCAAAAGTATTGATCCATTTTTAGTTTTCATGTTTTTACTTCGAAATTTTTGGATCTACTCTGATTTTGTGGGTCCAGTAAGTTCGTTTCGTAACTTATTCGTAATGTTTACCAATTAGTTACAAGTTTTTTGTTCTATATTGGTGGTGGAATGGAGTTATCAGTGAGTGATAAACACATCATCACTAACTTTTTCACGACGGGATAGAAGCATGGTAAAATCGTTGAGATGACTCAAATTAATGTTAAAATGGTTACTGGAGTCATTATTAAGTTCAGGGAAACTGAAAATGTGGTAAGCAAACCAAGATCTGGAAGTCCCAGGAAAACTACAGCTAGATGGACCGCTCTATCACATGTGTTGTTCAGGAGAACATAGGGATTACTTCCACAAAGATCTGGAAAACAGTGCAGAAGCAGCTTGAAATAAACTTGAGCCGACACACCATCGTCTGAAGAATACATGAGACTGGTTTCAAAGTGTTACGTCCCTTAAAACGCCCATTGCTGGCCATGCAACATGCGAAAACAAAAATGTGATAGACTCTCTATTTACCCCACAGCAATGGGACCAGGCCCTCAGGTCGGGCGAAAGCGAATTCGGTGTCTTTGGGAATGGCCACGTATAAAGGGATTTGAGGAAGCCTGGAGAGCGATTTAAATCTAAATTATGTGGCGCCAACTGTAAAGTACAATGAATTTAAACCAAAGCAATGAATCTGCTTGGATCCACTGTATAACGATTATTATGGATAGGTCTCTATTTTTATGAAGCGGGATAATCTGGTGCTGTATGGCGGCTTCATTTGTTGGAAATCTTGCCCTCATTCCAACCACGATGGCCAAATTCGTGTATCGGGCAATTCTGCCGAGCAATCCACACGCTTTCGCCAGAAGGTTAAAACTCGCCCGAAAGTTTACTTTCTAGCAAGATATGATTTGAAGCCTACCGCCAAGAATGGTTTCAATTGAAGAAGCTGGGTGTTGTAGGGTGACCACCACCGTCGCCCAACACGAATCCCAAAGCGCATTTCTGAATTACCTTGGATATCAGGTTCGAGAAAGAAATCCGGAACCAATTAACTTCGCTGACCTTTAACTCGCGTTCCAAGAAGAATGGGGCAATATTTTTCTGATATGACACGGGGAATGGTTTCTGCAATACCCCAAAGGCTTTCACCTGTAATTTTAGCAAAAGTATCTCACACTAAATACTAATTATTTATGAAAACTAAAAATGGATCAATACTTTTGCCCACCCAATTTTCGATGGCGCTGTATATTTTGGTGTACTGGGAAAAATTGGTTGAAGTAATGGAGTTAAGAAGCATAACATAAGAAAGCCCATTAAATTTGGAACCTGAAGTAGGAAACTTTATTGAAAAAAAGTTTTATGCATACGAGTAATTTTGGTGTCTAACTGTGAGAGATTTTTGGCTCAATACTTTTGTCATATCACTGTAAGTCCAAGTCAACAAAAGTTTTGCAATGACTCTAGCAAAAAATATCAAACAGTGTGATGTACGTGTATTAGCAAATTTGAAAAGCAATTTATTTGACGAAAATTTATTTTTTTGTCAACACTGACTGCAACCAGTGTATATCAACGATGGCCTTTGAATATTAGACCTAACGTGTTAAATACAAACCATAATTTACTGTTCAGCGTAGCATCTATTAATTGTATATCATTAGATAGGAGATTCATTTATTATGCTTTTCAACTCTAATTATTATTGGGTACAGAACAAAGCCCCTTAATATATTAATTAACATATCTAAATTTGATGTCGATTTTCAAATATTTAAATTTATTTTTCTACTCTGCATTGTTACAGTGCTTTAAGGTTCATAGTGCTCTACGTCATATAACTCGTTGGCTAAACATCCAACTTACTACTGATTTAAACTAATTTGATTCTAAGGATGCTTCAAAGTATTATTATTATTATTATTTGGCAACGGTACACTTTACGAATTTTTGGTATTACCTTTTGGATTACTCGGGGCACCAGCCACCTTTGTTGAATTAATGAACAGGGTATTAGAAGGTATTTGCTATATACATAAATGATCTACCCAAAGTTGTGCAATATTCAGAAATTGCGCTATATGCCGATGACTCTCAATCTGCAAAGGAGCTACAATGGGACAACATCAAAAATGACCTAAACAAACTGCAACATGACTGCAACAACATCACAACCTGGATGAGAGACAATGACCTTGAAATCAATGCGGCCAAAACTGAACTGATAATATACTGCAACAAAGCTGACTTAAAACTCACCACGGATTTACATCTTAACGTTGAAAGCACCATTATTAATACATCAACCTCAATCAAAAGCCTGGGATTAATCAAAGACAACTTACTACTATGGAACACTCATATCAACAGAGTTACGAAAAACTGCTACTACAGCCTGAACAAAATAAGATCAATCAGAAACCTACTTAACTTCACAAATTTAAAAATACTAACTGAATCATTAGTATTGCCGCAACTTTACTACCTTATCCCTGTCTGGGGTAACTGCTCAAATAAATCGCTAAAACCAATTCAAAAAGTATTCAAAACATGTGTAAACTTAGTGCTAGGATATGGACATACGAAGGAAGAGTTTAATAACCTGAATTGGCTTTATCCAACTGAAAAAATTAGTTATGATCTTATGTGCCTAGCATACAAAGTGAAAAATGAAAGGTGTCCCAACTACTTCAAAAACTGTCTAAACATGGATGCAGTTGAATGCGTTCGAACCAGGTCCAAATCGCATGAATTCGTCCATGTAGAAAAGTGCTCCGATTCATTGCAATTTGCCGTGACGCAGGCGTGGATTAAACTACCTAATGAAACAAGAAACATTTCCTCCTTTAACGAATTCAAATCGTCAGCTCGTAATGAACTCATCCTCAACAGACATGTTTCAAATAGTGACAATTATTGTGATCAAGCAAGCATTGATGATGTGATATCTACTGTTAGTTTGTTATATAAAAGACTGTAACTAGTTTAAATGACTTGTATTATTTCTTTAACTTTGACTGAAACATATTACTAATACTGATTAATAATGTAACATAAAATAATCTCCTGTCAGTGTAACAACCTTGGAATAGGATACTGATATGGTAATAAATAATAATAATAATAATTGTGCTCTACGTCATATAACTCGTTGGCTAAACATCCAACTTACTACTGATTTAAACTAATTTGATTCTAAGGATGCTTCAAAGTAACATAATGTGATATCTAAATTTTACAGAATTCATTACATTCTGATTTCTGACATATTTTTAACAACATTGATTGAGTAGTCATGATTCAATAAGAGACAATTTGTCTATTATTTTAATGGACAGGATTACATTATTTGCTTTACCATACAAATTATTGAAATTTTATTACTGGTGTATATTTTCAAGTTCTTCATAAACATGAACTTGCACCAGTGAGTAATGCTGGCAACAATCAACCTGTCTCTATGTTGTAAATATTGTTTTCAACCACTATTTGTAAGTAATAACAAGTTCGAGGTAAGATCAAAGGCCATATTGACAACGTTAAGCGCTCTCAGCTCTTCCAAAAAGTTGTCACTCCCAATTTTAGTTTTTATTGGACAGCAAGACCTCACAAATTTTGTAAACCAACTATGACAATTTCTACCAGTAATTGCAGGGGACAACGCTAAAATATGCCTTTGCAATAACTTTAGCACGGACTTTGACTCCACATTAGGTCCTACCTGTCCACCAATCCCAACAAAGATAACAAGGAAAGCATCAGAAACAATAAATGGAAAGAATGAGAGAGACACAAAGTTTTCCATTGACCAAGTCAGTTTGACACTGACCGTTATACTCGATGCTGTAACTAAAATTGCCCCAATTGTCAACAAAAGGTTGGCCCCTTGGATTATATCATTGTTGACTGTTGACAGCACTTGAATTTCTCGGTAAACTAAAGAATACTTTGCCACCGGAATTCGATTCCTGTTTTGGGTGCAGCTGTAAAGATACCTGGAACAAAATAACAAATTGCTTTAAAATCCGTTAATAATATAATAATTAATAATATATATGCTTAATGATAGGAATATCTGGGATTCCTTTGGTCGTATTTGTTTGTTTTTGTCGAATGGTATCGATTTGTATCTGTATATTGTTTATTTATCAAGCCATTAAAATTGTTATATTGTCAATTATGTGAACTGCCAACCAGAAAATAAATTGCTCCATTTTGACCAGAAAAGTAAATTTCGAACGTACTACGTATGATAAACTTAGGCATTTGTTTTAATGCAATCAAGTTATCCCTCAAATTCAATTTCAATACAAAATACTGATTGTATACTCAATCTTTAAATAATATTCGGAATCATAAATGTCAGTTACCAATCAAAGAAACAAATTTACCACTACCAGTTTTGGTTTAAGGCAGATATTGTTTGGGCAAAAACTTCCAAAATTTCAGAACGTACAATACACTTCTAGATACTTACAACAAACTACTCATATCTATGCGAACAATTATTCCGGACATCGTGTTTATACTAAATGCGAGGTATTTCAGACGCACTCTGATTTTATCCAACTTCAGGAACAATTAAGGGTTCAAAAATAGATATCTGTTTCAGAAATCATTGGAACTAGAACATACAATTAAATCCATAACTTCTCGTATTAAAAGCTGGTGCGTACTTCGATTTAATAAGGAGTTGCAGAGGTATATGGCTGCCTGCTGTACAATTCCCATGTTTACTGATAAACATCAGGATGATTATTTGAAAACTGGAACTTGTGAGTAAAATTTGGCTGTAGGTTTATCACAAATTAAAACACGATGAACGCTCCCAAAATCAAAGATAAAAAGCAAACGGGGTAGTATTCTATTTATGTAGATGATTTTTCAGAACGGAAACTTGACTGCTCTAATTAAGCTGTAATAATAAGCGAAATTGTTTTCTATACTTAGCATCAGATATTTTAGTTTTTGATCTGATATTCATCCAGTTCATCCGTTTGTAACGTATCTATCAACTTTTATTGTAATCCAATAATTTAATTCTCAATTTGAATTCTAGTCTGCGAAGAATACTTCAGGACTGCAAAAAGCCACATAAAATCCTAAATTTGGAATTTGGGGCAATTAAAAGATTAACATATATGATGATAATTTGACTTAATTGTATACTTAGTTACACACTGAAGTCTGGAAGTCCGCAGTAGTAGTTTTTCAATAAAGTTAATAATGGGGGTTCTCAAGCGAAGTTACATCCTTCCATGAATCTTATCAAATGTAACAACCAATTGTTAACACAATTTATGTATGACAGATGAAAAGGTTTCTTAAAGTTTAATTTCAGTTGTATTGACTCCTGTCAATAGAAATCCAATAGCAGCGCATATGAACCTATTATTTGAAAACCACATTACAATTTCGTTTGATCATTTTCATCCAACAAAAGTACGAAGTGAAAAAACAATCCACGGGAAAAAATATAATCCGACACTTGTCAATTTTGTCATAAACATTCCATTATCATTTATTTATTTATCCAAAATAAACCAAGAATGGCAGCATAAAAATTCAACAGTAACATAAATATATGATATTCCACAACCCAGCCCCAATCTAACACAAAATGTGACTAAATATTGTAAAAATATTTTTTGTTATAAAAAAGCCCTTGTCACGAACTCAAAACTGTTTCATTCTGTCCTCCATTTGAGTTTGTTTTCGTTATTTCTCCATCCTGAGATTTTATTTCAGACTTCTCAAGTGGTGAGGCTCTCCCATATCGGGTCATTTCTGGTAGCTCATAGCTGAGAACAAGGGGAAATGGAGCTTCCAACATGTCAAAGGTTCTTGGCTCCTCTTCCGAAAGGTAAACTCGGGAAGCACGAGGAGGTGCGTTTGGCCAATCATCGTCATTGTCTTCTCCAGATGAATCGGCTAGGGGCATCTGGGGTGGCTCATCATGATGTGGTGGACCATTGGGAGGTGGGCCGTTTGGCTCTTCGTTTCGTTCCATAACTGCTCTCCAACCACCTCCTCCTCCATTTCCACCTACCAAGCTACCCCCTCCACCACCCCAACCTCCTCCTCCTCCAACTTTTTTGCCTCCACCCCATCCACCTCACCCTGTCCTCTGCCACCCCAGCCTAAAAATTGCATGATGAAATTTATTTATTTCAACAAAAACAAATGGTTTCTTCTGTAAATTTCAGCTTACCTCCTCCACCTCCGCTGCTACCACCGCCCACTCCATCCACCTCCGCCTCCACTATTACCCCTCCACCTCCACTCCATCCTCCTCCTCCACCACCTGAATCACTCCAACCTCCTAAAGCATATAATAATTTGTTTGGTACTATAAGTCCAGCGGGGCGATGTGAAATATTGGAATTATATAAAGAAGTCTTCTCACCACCACCCCCTCCACCTCCCTTCTTCAATTGCTTTGCTTGTGCTTTCAATGCCTTCTTAGCGGCTTTCATAGCTTGCTTCATGGCTTTCTTTGAGGGACATTGTGGCTTCCAGCTATATTACGTTCAAAAATACAATAACTAATATTGTTACTTATATGTAAGTATTTTAAAAATTACTCACCCCCAACCACCACCCACTCCACTGCTACCACCTCCTCCACCACCTGAGCCCCAACCCCAACCAGGTCCGCCACCTCCCCCTTAAATGTAACAAAAATTTTGTCAAAACCAAATTCCCTAAACTGGAATTGTTAACGTAATAAGCTTACCCAACCCCAGCCAGGTCCTCCACACCGCCTAAAACATGAAAACCAGATTGTAAAGGATGGATAATTACTTATTATACATTTTTTCAAATATCAGCGTACCCCATCCCCCTTGACCACCTCCACCTTGACCTAACATAAACAAATAATGTATCTTAGAAAGAAGTTAATATTTTTTTCTCATATTAATTAAATTAATCTTTACCCCAACCGGCACCTCCACCCAGTCCACCACCGCCTCCGCCTAAAATTTAAGGAAAATTTACTCTTCAAATTACTGTTCAATTTACTCAACTCACAAATAAAATTATGTTCACTTTACCCCAGCCACCACCGCCTCCTCCACCTCCTCCACCTCCTCCACCTTGACTCCAACCTCCTCCTCCACCACCACCACCTTTAATCTGGGTCTGAGTAGCAACGCCAGCTGTTAAAAACACTTTTGGTAGAGTTCTCTATAAAAACGAAGACTTTTGAAAATAAAATTCATTTCACCAATGTTAATGAAAATTCTTAATAACTAACCGTTTCTTTAGAAGGTACGAGAAGTAAACCTTTTCCCCTCCCTTGCCTTTGTCTTCTCGTTTTATTAAGAGGAGAATTGGTGGTGGTATCAACTTGCCCCTCATTTTTAGCCAAACTATTTTTCTCAGCCAACACTGCAAATGCTGCGAAGGCAACACTAACAGCCTGCAGACAAAAATTTCCCTTTAAAACAAGAAACTCAATGAAAAACTTTGAATGTTTCACTTACAATTACACGAGCACGCATGATGGTGATGTCCGAACGTCTCAACCACTTGAGATCTTGTGAAGTCCTTGAATTTGAGTACTGGTCCTTTTATCAAGCCACATCTTTTCCTCATTGTTTTAAAATTTCATTTGTCTTTCTGGGTAAATGTCAAGGAATAAAATTATTTCACACTTTTTATATAAATCACCGTAACCGAAAATTCAGCAAATATAATACATTTTAAAGTTCAGTTATTCAACCAGCGGACTTCCTACTCACAACGAGTTGAGTGTTACCCAACGCAATATTTGTGACTCAATACTTCATTATGCATAATTTAAGAAACGGGTGTCATTTATCTTGGACAAAATCTCAATTCACGGAAAATCCAACGCATATTAATATTGTGAGCTATTTCATAGTGAAATGCGTGCCAGCATAAAAAGTTGCACCATAAAACCTCTCGTTGCAAAGTGTGTATGAAATCATCGCATTAAATTTCATGACACAACTGTCATCATGATCATCATGCAAAGCGAGGAAGCAAAAAGCAAATCGATTGCTTTTTGTGGCATTTTACTCTACCGCACCGAATGCAGCTACGTATTTCATGCGCAGTGTGCTTTCATGGCAGCAAAAAAACGAAATGAAGATATGAATCTAAGGATGTCTCCGTAATTTGTCACTTTTTTCGTTTTACATTATGAAAAACGGTTTTTTATTGTCGTGAGCAAGTCCTTCAGATTTACATGGAGTTAGGTAGGTGGGCAACCTAATAAGTTAATAAATGTATTCGCAATTTTCATGGCTCACGGAAGGCTCATATTATGCAATTTTACCTATATTACAAGCAAGCAGGAAAGAATATGATTTCTTTCGGTTTTAACATTTGCACAGCATGAAAATTGTAATCAATCATTCATGAAGACTTCATCATGTCGGTTCTCACACTGCTCACTTCCCTGCTCATGCAATAAAATCTTTTTTACTCATTTATTTCTTTGCAGCTGCATTGAGCTCATTTTTTCTGCTTTTGTGGGTTGGAGAAATGACAGCAAAGAATCTCATTCCGTTTTAATAGTGGACGAAATGACTCTTTTATTGCATGAAATGTGTGTAATTTTTATGCGTTGTTGCTTAGGTAGTTTTTTTTATTTATAAATTCTCACCATCGTTTTATCAGGGATTCTTCCTAGTGAAGTTGTAAATATATTGCAATTAAAAAAGTTATTTCTGACGAATTTTCAACTTTGATGTGTGAAATACGAATTACAAAGTACGTTTACATTGATTTTTACAACGACTGAAGTTTTTAGTTTGTAAATATATTTCTGATCCATATAACCAATTTATGAAGTAACATTTTGGAGTATCAAGATTCAACTATCGTTTGATTTAGGAAGTAAGGGAACTACAACATGTCTCCACAAATGAGTTCCTAATTACACTAAAAGCAAATAGGTTGTTTTTGTAGGTACACACCACACTCGAAAACTGGGAACAAAGTAACATCAGACCAAGTTGATCATAATGTGGGTTATTTGTTTGTCCATCCAAATTTAAAAAAAAACATTAGCCATCCTTTTGATTTATTATTTAGGTGACTATATTGGACACGCCATTGGTCTACTTCAAGCACTCTCCTACCACATGCATTGGCGGCTTTGGACCGAGTTTGAGTTGCAAGTATATTTCGTGAATTCACGCTTTCTAAATATTGTTTTAGCGATGAAAAACCAGATGTACTATTTGCCATAATAATATCGCATATGGGAATTACAGAACATCAACTAGTTTTTAGATGCTGATATCTAAAGTACACTACAAGGCGGTGGACAAGCTTTTGATTATAGTAATGGCAGGTTGAATGTATCATGACATGAAACTTACGTGTTGTCAAAACTTTCAGACACTCTAAAACAACAGGGAATGTGTCTTTTTGACAGAATATTGCTAACTAACAAGAGCATTGTATATATGTTGAGTTTTTCACGTCATGTGCTACTTTTCAATAAGTTACAATTCCAACAGCACAATTTATAGCAGGAGACGCTTGACAAAAAATCGTTGAAATGTTTTCAGCCATTTATAGGCAGTGTCTTTTGGCATATGTTTGGTTGGTTGCCACTTTTAACCCCATAATGGCAAACGAATTACGAGTGCGTTTTGCACTGATTGCTTTGACAACACTGTAAGTTATAATCACATAAGTAATGATGGTAAAGTAATCATTCAACCATTTGGTCTTCTGAAGCAAACCTTGTGCACCCGTAATTTTTCTTCGTTGGAAGATGGAACTCTGCTTTCAAAATTAGGCCGACATCTCCAGGCTGTTTTGCTTAGTATTAATGAAGTATTAATGACTTTCTCGGGTATTTCACCTTTTCCGAACAGGACCAGTTTGGAAGTAATAAAAACTCACAGCTGAAGAAAATATTGCTTTTTTAAAGCTTTAACAAACACAAGGATTATTGAACAGCTTCAGTGTTATTCTCATTGGTTTTGTGGAATACTGCATGGGCCAACTCATAGTTTTCTGTGTGCATCCATATTTTTGTGTGTGTGTTAATATAAAAAACTTTTGTTGAGAAAAAAAGACTCAAGAAACTAGTATATTATCAACTTATTGACGGTTGTCACAAGTTGATCATTTCTTCCATTGCGTTATAAATCTAGAATACATATCACAAATTAATTGTGGATGGAACATGCGTGAAAACCCAATGAAATCTTGTTTGCAAAACTGAACAACATTTCGTACGACTACTTAAATAAATCATGAAGAATAGGGCACATCGTTAAGTAGTGGCTATGTTGATAGTTCAGCATCAAAGTAAGGATATCAGAATTTACCACAACTCGTTGAAATGACAAATGCGCCATTTCGTTTATAACAACCTGTACATTTCAACCATGTACATTTTGGCATGTAATCGTAGATAAATAATAAATAAGATCTACAATGGGGAACCAAACTTGATTTCTATCATAAAAATGTCAAAAACAGATTTAACGTTCCAGTACTGCCACGTTTTTTCTAATAATGACGAACAAGCGTTCTAGCTGACCCGTATTTCAAATGTAGCGTCCAGCAGCCTTTTAAATAAAATGTTTGCTAACTCAGGTCTCTCCAGAAGATTTTTTTACTGGTTTCTTGCATTCTCTAAATTTTTTGGAGCCTTTTCTAAGCCACGTTTACAGTTGCCCAAGCCATAACGTATTGTAAAGACAACTCACATGATGTGACCCTTACTTTGTTTGGATCACTGGCTGAAGTGTACGAGCTGTCCCAAAAGTTTGAAAAAAAATTGATAGTTATAAAGAATTAAGGGAAGCTCCATAGCTTATACGCGTCATAAAGTCCTGGCCGTCGCAAAAAAATTATACTTGGTGGGGCCGACTTTATTGGTTGGTCCAATGGTTGCCATATTATTCACTAACTGGCTAATTTTCACACAATTAGTTAACCATTAAAAAAATTGTTGAAATTGACACTACTTAAATGTTTTAGAATCAGAAAGTTGTGACCTTTTGTC